>WWET01005593.1:41928-83027 GCA_011038615.1 Limnodynastes dumerilii | reverse complement strand
CTCTCCCCTCGCCCACCTACACTAACCTGAACGTAGGGACGCTGAGGGACGTCCCCTCCAGCGTCCCTACGGTGCTGCTATGGACGCCCAATCCACGATTGGGCGTTGCCGTAGCGACGCCGGGCAGATGTTGCTTTTCAGCCGATCTTACACTAGGACGGCAGGCGTAGGTCTGGATCAGGCCCTTCAAATTTTACCTAAAGAACTCCAAAAATCTGAAATTATATTGGCGTATAATCAGCTGTCTGGCTTCTCATGCCTTTGGCTAAGATGTTGCCTAATATATGCTCTGCTGTTGTCAGTAGATCCTGGATGGTTTAAAGCTGTGTTTGGACTGTCCTGCAAAAATGTTACAAGGTGAAAAACCAGACAATATAGAGTAGTTGAACAAAAAAAAAAATAGGGTATAAAACTAACATTTATTAAACATCATAAATATACATAATACATACCCTCCAACATGACCCATTCCATTAGGTACAAAATACTCTGGTGCTTAGTTTCCAACTGTCAGTTACTATGGTAACCTCTTTTGTTGAAGAGGCAAATCGTTGTTTTTAAATATCAATTAGTTCATTTAAACCAGGTGAGTGACAGTTGGAATCTCATGAGCGGATTAAACTGTGCCCTCCTAACGGAGGGTCTGATAATAAAAACTGTAAAAAACTACTAGAAAAAATTGATGTTTGATGGCGGTAACAAGATGATTTGGAATATATAGGTAATATAACTCTAGTTCAACTTGTGGTGTAGCAAGCGATATTTAAATCACCAATTTGGCTATAGACATAGGGCTGGATCCAGACTTAAGAAGGAGCTTGTAATTAAGAGAGGAAGTTTACACCTGAACACAACCATGTTGATTTCAGGGGTAGTCAAGTTAATTGTATTCTTTGAATTGCTTACTGCACACAGATACTGACCAGCTTTACTATTACACTGTTATTTAGACTTTGGATAGGAAACATCACCTCTGAACTCAAATACTGTTTGCAACAGATCAAATATTTGATCCCCTACAATCAACATGGTTTAGCCCAGAAATAACCTTCCTCTCTTAATTTAAAGCTACTTCTTAAGTCTGGATCAAGCCCATATAGAGTAAGTATACTTAGCTTTCAATGTGGTAATCATCAATATGGTAGGTATATTTGCAATAATGCTTTTGATATAAATAGAGCTGAGGAGAAAAGTTTTTAGCTGCCTCTATAACGGGACCACACTTTCACACACTTTACCACTGATGAAATAGAATTCATCTGCACACTGCGGTGCAGGGGCTCTTGTCCGGTTTGGTCTGTCTGCCGTTCTCAGGCTGTGGATCACAGCTGCAGTTATTGGTGGAAAAGGATCTCTTATCTCCAGAAACAAACTCAGTTCAGAGGTGCGGCTGTTTCCTCCAGCTCTGCTTTCCTCCACATGCAGGTAACGGTGTAATGGCACTACTGATTGGAAGGAAAGCGCAATCTCAATATAAGTTTGCTGGTTAAAAGCTTGTAGAAAAAATGTCTTACCACCACGTAATTATAGCAGATCTCAGCTGCTGGATAAATAGAAGAGTAAATAGTCAGTCTTGGGGGATAGTAGGAGCCACCTTGATGCGTTTCTTCATTCCATGAATGATTTCTTCAGAAGGTATAGGCTTTCCTCTTTGGAGGGTTGACTTTTAAGAGTAGACCAGAAGTTCCTAGCCCCATCCTCTAATACTACCACTAATACCACTAATACTATTTTCACATCACTACCTTGCAATAACCCAGGTTTTTGCAGGGTGAATAGCCATGAGTAAAAAACCCTATTGTAAGTCAAGCTCTTATACAGGAAATTTAAAAAAGAAATCAATCATAAAGGCCCGGCGGACCAGAAAGGAGATACACTAGAGCAAGCAGCATTTTCGTAGTAGTTGTGTGTCTCCTTTCTGGTTCACAAGAAAGCAGGCGGACCAGAAAGGAGACATACAAGTACTAATTCATACCGTCAAATAGCGAAACGCAGGTAAACCGAAAGGAGACATACAAGTACTACAAAAACACTGCCGGCTGAGAGATTTGTTTACTTTTGCCATAGCAATACTAAACAAGTCTCTCTAATCAGGTTTTTTTGTGAGAGACCCGTGTTGAAAAATCACACCAGACCTTTCACATTGACACCTTTCCCATGTGGGAAGTTTTACATCACTACCAACTACTCAGATTTGAGCCAAGACACGGGTCTAAGGCCAAAAACCCAGGTTTTTGGTGGTGATGTAAAAGGGGTATTAGAGTAAATGTTTTCCAGGTCTCCTTGCTGATATACCTCTGATATAGACAAGAGATTGTAGGGGTAAGTAACTCCAAGTTTTACCCAAAACTCAGACATTATATTATGATCAGCATTATAAAATTATGATGAGTTGTCTGGCTTCTCACCCCTTTGGCTAACAGCTGGTCTAGTATATGCTCCTATGTGGCCAGTAGATCATGAATGGATTAAGGTTTTGTCTAAAGGCTGCCCTGCAAAAATGTTGCAGAAAATAAAAACAGACAATATAGTGTAGACCAGGGGTTCTCAGCCCAGTCCTCAAGTACACTAACAGTGCATGTTTTCCATCTTTTCATATATGTCAGTCAGGATTGAGAACACCTATGTTCTAGCAAAGATAACTGGAAAACATGCAGTCCTAGTGGCACAAGAGCATGGAGTTAAGAACTCTTGTTATGGACAAAAGATTTTAGGAGTTACTGCAAGTAACATTTTTATTTATAAATGTTTGAAAAAGGAACTACAAAAATACCATGTTGTATGACGATGTAGAAGAGAAATTCATTATCAACATAGAAATCCCATGACACATGACACAATAGATTTTAGGAGTTACTGCATGTAACATTTTATATAAATGTTTTAAAAATGAATTACAAAAATACACCATGTTATATGAAGATGACAAAGAAGAATTTGTTATCAACCTGGAAATCACAGGACTCGACAATAGATTGTTGGAATTAGTTACTCCCATTTATTATTATAAATTATTAATGTCAATATAGCGCCACAAATTGTCTGCAGTGCTTTACAGAGAACATTAAACATTCACATCAGTCCCTGACCCTATTAGAGCTACATACGAAGATACACACACACACACACACACACACGGGTTAATTTAGTCAGCAGCCAGTTATTATTTTGGCATATGGGAGGAAAGTACCCATAGGAAACCCATGCAGTCACAGGGAGAATATGCAAACTCCATATTTGTTGCCCATTTTACCTTAAGGACCCCAAACATCAGACATTATATTAGCATCTGATAAAGCAGCAGCTATCTACCTTCTCACTATTTTGGCTAAGAGCTTTAGTATATGCTCTCATGTAGCCAGTAGTTCATGGATTGAGGCTGTGTCTAGAGGCTACACTACAGGCTCACCTGCCCACCTGACGCTGGGCAGGTGAGCTTAACCCAGTATAGCTATATTATGAACTAAACTTCCTTTTTATTTATGGGCTCACACATAGTGTTGTATAATGTTTGTTTGGAGCGCCGGATCTCTCTTTTGTTCCTTGTAATTACATAGTGGTAATTTTGGTCCTTGGCTGCACCTCTCCATTTATATATACACTTGCACACATTTCGTATATTTAATTAGAAGCGCAGCCTGTGTTTTTTTGTTAATGTTGCTAGTTTTACTTTGGGAGTCTGACCCCTCCCCAATATGGCCACTGCACACTGTTCATATGGCAGAAGTATCTTAATACAGTCCTCCTGAGTACACATATAGCAAATAGATAGGGACTCACCTACAGGAGGTGCCTTGACACTGGGCAGGTGAGCTTAACCCAATATAGCTATATTGTGAACTGTTATGAGTACCTAAGGAATGCACGGCAGGCAGGAGTGGGAGTCTCTTGATGAGCAACAGGCCAGGTGACAGCCGAGTTCCGAGAGACGCAGACAAAGGTTATGAGAACGGTTACCAGGGCGCGGAATCTATGATATCAGGTGGTGTTCACCAGGGCCCCTGATGATGAGGATGGAATTGGCTGCACCCCAACAGCAGGTCACAGTCCCCAGAACCAAAATCGTAGGAGAGGAAGGATGAACATAAGTAAGAAACTGGAAGAAGAGTTGAATAGTTGGAGTAGGCAGTGGGAGAGAGGTGCCGACAGATGGCTCCCGGCGGCTCTTAGTGTGAACTAATCCTCCTTTTTATGTATGTGCTGACACATAGGGTTATATAATATTTGGCTGGAGCGTTGGACCTCTTTTTTTGTTCCTTGTAGTTACATAGTGGTCATTTTGGTCCTTGGCTGCACCTCTTCATTTATATATACACTTGCACACATTTCATACATTAAATTAGAAGCGCAGGCTGTGTTTTTTTGTTACTATTACTAATTTTACTTTGGGAGCCTGACCTGAACACATAGTGTTATATAATGTTTATTTGGGGCGCCGGACCTCTCTTTTGCTCCTTGTAGGCATAATAATAGACAATAGATAATACGGTCAATAGACAATAGGTTGTAGGAGATACTCCAAGACAAGTTAAAATCTTTTTTTTAAGTTTGTCAATGGAAATATAAAATAAATCATGTTAAATTAGAACAAGAAAACTTGATTGTCAACTTGGAGATCCCATGGCTCAGGCCATGACAATAGATACTAGTACCAGTAGGAGTAACTCTAAAGCTGGCCATACATATAAAGCGATTATTGGCCCAATCATCCAATTATCGAGTGATCGGGAAAATAATCTCTGTAGTTAGTGGGACAGATCAATTTTTAAAATGGCAAATAAATGTACAGAGACGCTCTGGTACGATTATTTAATCTTTTGACATGCTTGATTTAAATTGATATATTCTAGTGCATGGGTATTTTCAATTTTCATGTCTATTGGGCCTGATCCAGAGTAACGCCCGCCGTCGCTCGGAGGGCGGGCGTAAGCGTAAGATCGGCTTTGCAGCCGATCTGCGCATGCGCCGGGCAGATGTTGCCCTGCGTTGCTATGGCAACGCCCGATCCTGGATCGGGTGTCCGTAGCAGCGCCGTAGGGACGCCCCGCACAGGGGGAGTGTCAGGGTAAGTAAACGCCGATACGCTGTGCTTTAGTAAGCACAGCGCATTGGCGTAGGTCTGGATAAGACCACATGGGCCTGATCCAGAGCTACGGCCGCCGTCGCTAGTACGGCGGCCGTAGCCGAAATGCGCATGCGCCGGGCAGATGTTGGTCGGTGTCGCTACGGCAACGCCCGATCGTGGATCGAGTGTCCGTAGCAGCGCCGTAGGGACGCTGGAAGGGACATCTCCCAGCGTCCCTACGTTCATGTTAGTGTAGGTGGGCGGGGGGAGCTAGTAATGAGGGTGGGAGGGCGGGCTAGGCGGCCATACGCTCCTGTGCGAGCGTATGGCCCCTCCTTACGCCGGCTGAAGTTAGGGTAGCCCTCAGCCCGCGTAAGGAAGGGGCCATACGCCCGCACAGGGGGGAGTGCCAGGGGGAGTCAGCGATGTAACGCTGAGCGTTAGTACGCTCAGCGCTACATCGTACCTCTGGATCAGGCCCATTGTCACAGCACTGCAGTCTGAGATTCTGCAGTGCTATGACAGTGGACCCGAGAGAGGGAGAGAGGAGACAGTATCCTCTCTCCCTCTGTATGTAAGGTGACAACGTTGTGCAGCATGTCACTGTGAGAGGTTCTGCACCGTGCTGCAGAAGCTCTCACGCTATCTTTTTCATTCATAAATTTGTGATTGCAGCCAGCCAATAGGCTAGCTGCATGGGTCTCAATACTGACAGGAAACCCAGCCAAAGATTACAGCCAGCCAATAAGCTAGTTGAATGGATCTCCTGTCGAGATTATCACTCCGAGCCTGGGCCATCTTAAGAACATTGTAGGCCCTGGGCAAAGCAGTGCACAGGAGTTCCTACATGAATTTACTGGAATAAAAATGTAACCAAAACTTTTGAACATTATAAGCTTTGAAAGACACAAACAATTCAACATTTAAATGATAATTGTGGTCTCCTGTATCACACTGCACCTTCATTACACTGCTGCCCCTTCATTATCAAAATGTTTCCCCTTTTTCATCACACTGTGCCCTCCTTCACACTGCTGTCCCTTCTTGTGTATCTCTACAGCCAACCAAATTCCTCCTCTTTGTGTGTGCCCAGCCAGCTCTTCTGACCCTTCATTGTATGTCCAGGCAGCCTTCCACGCCCACCTTATATATGTTCAGTCAGCCTTTGGCCCCTCCTTATGTATGTCCAGTCAGTCTTCTTTTTTCATCCATGGCGCGTTTTCTCTGTAGTGATGACACTAACCTAGGTCATATTAGTATCACTGTGATGGTTATAAATTCGCATAGTGACACAAACATATTGGCCCTGATTCAGAGATTGAAAATAAGAACTTAAAGTTACACCTGGCCTAACCCTGTTGATTTCAGGGGGGTCAAATTTCATTTGTATTATAGTTAAAAGGTGATTTTTCCCAGCTCAAGTCTAATTAGCAGTTTAAAAGTGAAGCTGATCAGGTATCTGTGTGCAATAAGTAAAAGCAAAGCATTCTCCCTGCATGCATAGAATACAATTAACTTGACTCCCCCTGAAATCAACATGGTTTTGCCCAGGTGTAACTTTAAGTTATTATTTTCAGCCTCTGAATCAGGCCCATAGTGCCAAGCACTACATTATGTCTAATAGTAAAAGGAAAATATAGAACATTTATTTTATATGAGATTTGATTAGCAACTTCGAAATCCTTGGACTCAGGCCACGAAAATAGATTGTAGGTGCACTTCTGCATCAGAGATACTGCTGTGGCTAAAGTGCTTGGTTTGTACAGGCTCCCACATAAAATACATTTAAAAAAATATAATTGGTTAATAAATAAAAAAAATAGATTTATTTGTCTACAGTGATTGACTTAAGGCTAACGGGGTAGATCCAGAACTGCGTCCATCTTCCGTAGACGGACGTAATTCAATGAACAATAGCTACTGCGCATGCGTAGTAGCTATTGTACGTAATCTGTGTATCGTTTCGATACGTAGATTGCATGTATGCGGTCTAAAAGATTTATTATTGTGCAATAATAATAGAAATAATTACATTATTATTGCACAATATTATTGTTATGGAGAGTGGGCACGGAGTCTAACTAGGGCATGGTTTTCACAAGAGGAGCTGATTGTTGGAATAGGCTGGGCCACAGTACCACTAGCAGGTCACGGCCCCCGAAGGCGACACCCAGTGAAGAAACGGAGCAAAAGCAGAAGGAAGCAGGTGAGAGAAGGCGGACGAAAACTGAAAGCTGGAACAAGAAAAGAGAGCTAGAAGGGACTAGGTCTGACAAATGACACACACGCACACACACACACACACGCACAGAGGAGACACCACAGGAGTGCCATGCAATCAATGGACTATTCAGGGACAGGACGAGACACTGGGCAAAAAGGCAGAAAAACACTAGGATAGAGGCAAGGGTTAGTGAGCAGGGGCACTCAGAGATTACAAGAAAATGCACAAGGCACAGCACAGTAGCAGAGCTAGACACAAACTAGAGAACTAGCGCTATAACCAGTAGTGAGGGATAGCACTGCTAGAGCTTAAAAGGGGACTGCTGACTATTGATTGGCCTGCAGTCTAAAACAGGTGAAATTTTTGGCTGTAGTCCTGGCAGCAATTACAGCTTAAAAGACTAAGGGAAAAGGGTGGTGGCCACTATTAGCAACAGCTGCAGATTTCAGACATGTGCAGGCTGTGAATGGTGCAATGGCCTGCAGCAAATGGTTTCCACAGAGGCACTGGGACAGGACAGTAAACAAAGATTAGAGTGGTGGCATGTAACAATTACCTTATCTCAACTGTAATCCACTGTGACACTGATTGCTATTTGCGACTCACTTGTTCATCAAAAATGAAACAAAACTAAAATTTTAATGAACATAAACTTCTCAACATTTTTGGGGTTTAGCCTCCTACATCAATTGCTCACAAGGTTCTCGGCTGTGCTAAAAACTCTTTCCAAGTACACGCTGGAGGGTGGACTACTTAAGTACAATATTGCTCATTTGTACAAGTGTCCAGAGTTATAGCATGAATTAATGGCACATCGGAGCAAATTAATGCTACAGTACCCCCCAGCCCCATCCTCCAGTAGTGTAGTGAGCGGGTTGAGCATGTTCCCTGACATTTGCTGACTAAAAGGAAGTGTTGTTTTATCTTAAATGAATATTGATTGTTGGGTTCTTCTCTTTGGGCTTCACATTAATTCTTACTACACTGAAAGTCTGTGGAGAAAATAAGGATAGCCGTCATCACACATCCCCATTACATATTTATTTTCCTCTGCTTTTCTCTCCCCTTATGACATACCTGCCTTTTTGTTTCCCCTTTCCAATAAACTTCCCCCTCTCTACATGCCCTCTATACACATGATTTTCACCCACGTCCCCTTTTCATTTACACATCTCTCTTCCTGCCCCCCCTTTCCATTACACACCCCTCTTCCTGTCTGCGCCACATTACACATCTATGGACACTATATAAAGCACATAGGGGTATATCATGGGTCTGAGAATAACACATTCTGTAATTTGTGGTTTATACTGTATAAGGGCACACAATATACAGTGTATAGTATGCCATTCCCAGTCCCCTAATATTCCCCACACAGAGGAGCCACTAGCAAGTTTTGGGTCCAGGTGCAAAAAATATGCTCTGGCCCTAATGATATCCCAGGTAACTCGGTGGAGAGCTTTGGCAGTGCGCTGATGATGGCTGTGAGACCTTGGGCCTGATCCAGACCTAGTTACGTGCTTGAACTTAGTTACTCCTGGGCTAAACCATGTTGATTTCAGGGGGAGTCAAGCTAATTGTATTCTTTGCATGCAGGGATTTATCTTTGAATTGCTTACTGCACACAGATACTGGCCAGCTTTACTATCACACTGTTATTTAGACTTGGGATAGGAAACATCATCTCTCAACTCTAACACTGTTTGCAACAGATGAAATATGACTCCCCTGCAATCAACATGGTTTAACTAAGTTCATGCTCTTAACTAGGTCTGGATCCAGCCCCTTGTATCAACATGGGCCCTGGTGCAATTGCACCTGTTACACCAATGGTAGTTCCACCCCTGTCCCCACATTATATATTTTGCCATTCCAGACCCCTAATATTAGCCCACATGTAATACTAGTATATTAGTAAATTGCCTTTTTTTCCTACTAGTATTTAATTACTAGTGAATGCCATGTAGGCTTAAGGGAGATTAAACTCCTTAGTTGTGCAGTGTGGGTGCACAACCTAAGCTTCTACCATTGGACTGCTGGGAGGAGCCCCCTCCTCAATAGCAGTCTATAAAAGGGGACTATACAGAAAGAATGATTGGTGCCATGCTGCTAAACTCCCTGAACAGCTGCCTCTGGTTATGAAAGAGGGGATTCCCAAACCCTCCAATGGTATAAATATATGAGGAATTTGATAACCTGGCGCTAGTTCAAAGGAAAACATAAAATAAGATATAAAAAAGTTGTAAACAATTTAGTAATCAAAGAACACTTCAATAGGCAATTTATGCAAAACTAAATAATAGGCCAAGTCACTGTTTATAAGCTGTAGACAGTGGTGATCCAAAAGCACCCCTTTTATGACACAAAAACTTTAGAAAGCTACAATTGTAGCAACCAAATCTCAGTCCTTGTGGGGGTACAAAAAAGTCCTCAATGTACAACAGAACAAAGTATACCTATTGTGGTCATAGTTACTTTTACAAAATGTATCAAATGTATGTCCTCAATGCGCAACAAATGTAGCAGTCTGGTAACTGTTAGATACAGGGTATAGAATACTTCAGGTATTGACACAAGCCATTCCGAGGCCAACACATAGAAGAGGATGGAAAAACTTCTTACCGCCTGTGTTTAGCAGTCTCTAGGATCCGCCAATGTTACAGTGTGTTCTAGTGAAGAATTCCGAGGCTCCAATAGGAAATTTTCCTCTTTATGTTGACAGCAAATAAACAATGTTGGTCCAGGTGTCCCGTACGGCTGATCACAAAGATGAGTGTTTCCTTCAGGGTACGATACTCACTG
Organism: Limnodynastes dumerilii; assembly: GCA_011038615.1. Classification (NCBI taxonomy): domain Eukaryota; kingdom Metazoa; phylum Chordata; class Amphibia; order Anura; family Limnodynastidae; genus Limnodynastes; species Limnodynastes dumerilii. The sequence continues at coordinate 72,936 of WWET01005593.1, read as the reverse complement.
AACTGCAGATAGTGTCTGTAATGAGCTGTGCGCGTCCAGACACTGCTGCCCGACAGATGCCCCCGGCGCTGACGTTGTGTGCGCTCGCAGCCGCGCCTGGGTGGTAAAGGTGGATAAACTTGTGCTTGTATAGGCTTCCTCAGGGATAAAGGCACAGTATAATTTGGGGGTAAGCAGTGTATCTCAGACGGGAGTTCTGGTGGCAGTTTTAAAGGGACATAATGAAGACTGACAGCTGCATATCTCCCAAGGCTGTGGATGAGTGGGGTTGGCTTGAAAGGGTGAAAACAGTGACTTACGCCGTCTGATGTAAATAATGATAACACGGATAAGCTCCCATAAGTTGCCATACATACAAAGTAAAGGATAAAAAATGCTAAATAAACATATAATTCTAGGGCTGCAATGAAAATTGACAGAGTTAATGGTACCCAAAACAGGAGTTATTTGTGTCCATGAATCCAGAAAAAGAACCTTATAATCAAAGTATAATCAAACAGTGACTCAGGCTGTCTGATGTAAACAATGGTAATGGGGGCACGGATAAGTTGCCATACATACAAAGTAAAGGATAAAAATTGAAAATAAAAATAAAAATGAAAAAATAAACACATAATTCTAAGCCTGCAATGAAATTGAACAGGGTTATTAGTACCCAAAACAGGAGTTATTTGTACCCATGTATCCAGCATTACCAATCATATATGAAAATAAGCAGATATGCAAACTGGGAAATACAAGGAGATGTCTGGAAACCTTGATGGTATAAAGCAATTAGCGTTGTTTTAAGCAAATAAAAATGAACCTAGGTCCAAATCTATATTAAGGCCTAGAGGTTCAGGGGCCTGAGGTTATATATCCATTTGGTCTCCTCTTTAGATATTTTTTAGTCTCCTCCCTTGCAATGCTTTTCAACTGTTTTAATGCCCATAAACTTCAATCCTGAGGGGTCTTTATTTTGTTTATGCAAGAAATGAAAAGAGATGCTGTGTGTTGTGACTCCTTTTTTAATATTTCTGATATGCTCCCCCCACAAGGGGGAAGAAAATTGTTAGAAAAAAATAAAGAAGTTGTATCCCAACCCTTCTCCTTATACTGTGTATCCCTATCTCCATTCTTTATCTATTCCTCCTTCATCTCCAATTGTTCTTTGATTCTAAAAGAAAAAAAAATTCCCTTCTTTCACTCCTTGAGGTTTGCAGTTGCTCCCCTCCGTTCAGTTTCTGTGATGGCTCGCCGCTGCAGCATTCTCTCAGGGCCCAATAACCCAGCCGAGGGCTCTGCCCCTCCTCACCCCCGGTCAGACCGAGGACAGCACCGCCGTGGCACCTCCTGCCACTTACCACTTAACAGGGGAGCCTCTGGCTGTCACCACCGGAGCTCACTCCCCGTCTGTCGCTGAGGCTGGGATGCTGCCGCATGGTGACGGTGACATCATACGCAGTCAGCCATCTTCCCGGTGGGTGCGTGAAGGAGGTGACATCACCTTCAATGCACACCCAGCTCGCTCCAGGCCCCCCTCATGCACTGGGCGCTCTAATGATCTGGGTGCAGGTTTCCACAGGGCCCGCAGCACCTTAGACATCGGTGTTCTAGACGCCACGGCAGTCGCTGGTGATCTTCTTCACCTGCCTTACACAGTTCACATCACCGTTATAAACGGTCAAGATCGGGGAGACGATTGGTCGAGATCGGGGAGGCGCTCTTCTAGGCGACATTCTCATGCCTCAGAATAAAGGCATGATAGCCGCAGAGGCCATTCACCCACAAGTTACCCACCCCGTAGACAATGGGGTCACCATAGGGCTCCGTCAGTCCATGCACATTCTAGCCCTAAGCCCACAGAGGCTCGGCCTTCCCTGGCGCACCTTCACGCTCTCCTAGTTTCTTTACAGGCTTCCAGTGGTGGTATGGAAAAGGAGTTTCAGGTGGAGCAACCAGTGCCAGCCCCTCCCACAGAGTCTGTTTTGATGTCAGCAACGGTGGTGGCGCATAAAGTCACATTAGGACCTGCAGCGGCTGCTGCGAAGTCACATCCAAGATGCTCGATGAGTCAGAAATACATGCACCACAACACCACTCTCCTTTTCTATCTTGTTCACTTCCTTGTCTTCTTCCTCATCTTCCCATTGGCACCATCAGCATAAGCACAGGTCCAAATCCAGGGATAGAAGTAGGAAGTGCCATAAGAAGGAAGCTCCCCTACTGGGCCCTTCATCAACCGAACTAGGTTCTGGCATTGTGTACTGCTCGTACACAGCATATGCACGAGTGCTTAGGGCCAGTGCTAAAGATAAAATAAAAAGGGGGTGGTATGTGGACATTTTCTACATCACAGCTAGGCCAAGGATCAATACAGAAGCTACCAGAACTGGCATTATAGAATGTTCATGTTTGCGGACTGTTACATAAAAACGAGGCCACTTGGTGCATGACATCTCAGGCCGCTCCAAAGGCACGGCCTGGCGTGCCTACGACAAGGAGCTTCAGAAGAAACTCGATGGCCAGAAGAGCATGAAACTGGGCCATTAGGACGTGGAGCTGTGGCTTGATGTCATGCACTGTGTTGAAACAACTTTCGCTTCATCCGCAGCCCTGGTTCAGAGTTTTCCTGGGCATGGGCGCCCTGGTGCGCCAGCAGCCCATCACAGAAAATGCTATCATTTCAACAACAGCTTCTGCAATTGCAGGTCAAAATGCATTTACCACCACACTTGCCTCCACTGCAAAGGATTGCAAACAATCAGGGATTGCTAAAAACCCCAGCCCTCCCTGCCCCTCCCCATGCTTCCCCTCAACAATGATCTACATAGATCATCTATAATTTTGGAGTCTCTTAGTCGGTGGGCCAGGAGATATCCCGATAGATCCAGGGCAGATGTTCTGTGGCGAGGGTTCATGATTGATACTGTCTACCGATTCAAGGGGTGCTTTCCACCGTGCTCCTGCAGAATTAGGTAAAAAAACTTGCTAAGGAACTGGCAGCGGGTAGAATGGCAGGCCCCTTTTCTTCTTCTCCCTTTCCGTGTCCGGGTGGGCATAGTTCCTAAAAGACCCCGGGCAAGTTCAGTCTAATACAACATATCTCCTTCCCTCGGGGGTTGTCATTTAAGGATGCCATTCTGGAAGAATTCTCTAGCATTTCATACCAATCGTTTGACGAGGCTTTAGACATGGTGTGCTCATTTGGTTGCAGGGCTTTGATGGTGAAGATTGATATTGAATCAGCCTTTCACCTTCTCCCGCTCCATCGAGATTCTTTCTTATTGGGCATTCACTGGGGCGGCAGTTTCTTTATTGACAAGTACCTTCCCATGGGATGCTCCGCGTTGTGAGCCTATTTTGAGGCCTTTAGCACCTTCCTCCACTGGTGCATTGTAGCGGGCAAGGGTCATTCTGGAGTATTACCGTGGCGATTTTTCCTCCCAGCCCGGGGCAACAAGTAATTCCCCTTCCATAGAAAAGATCACCACAGCGGTGGGAGATTTTTACCTTCAATCAGGGTCTACAGTTCTGCTCCCTTAGGAAGCACAGTCAGCAAATTCTTGTGTAAACTGGTTTCTCTCCAGCAGTTCATAATTTAATTCTCATGGTATCATTATGTTTTATAAAGCGGTTCCTATGGGTAGACATAAGGTAGTAGTTTTTGACCATTCCTTCATCTACTGGGCAGAGTGATCTTACATCACACCCCATAGTCTTCCCTGATAATACAGATGTTAGATGAGTTGGCTTTAGATGCATGATATGTTCGTCCTTTTGGTCTCACATTGTTGCAGACTTGCCTGATCATGGAGTTCCGGAAGTCTTTGTGATACACCTGGGGGATAACGACCTTGGTCGTTCTCCCCTCTTAGAGCTAATTTGGAGAATTTCCCATGACATCATTCAGTTGCTTCAACGTTGGCCAAGGCTGCGTATATTGTGGTCGGATATAGTCAACCGTCGTGTTTGACGGTACTCCACCAATGATCGTGCTATGGACGACATCAGGCATAAGATCAACAAGGCCATCAAAGTTTTGTTCCTTAAGCATGCTGGTTGTGTTATAGCACACCCTGGGGCAGATCCAGACCTAGATGCTTGTTATGTTTCATTGCATAGCGTATTTAAGCTAGCATATTTGCTATGCACTCCCCTAGGCAGTCCCCTAGCTCGTACGTACTTTGGTCGTTTTACGCTTCTCAAACCCTACCTTAAATTTTTAAAGCGTAAGTACTGTCGTACGTAATGTATTCACATATGTAACGGCCTAACACGGCCCATACTGTACAATATAAATGCCTCCCTCCGCCTCCAAAGCGTAACTACGGGTGTCGTATGGATGACACGCCCCTTCATTCGTAATAACACTGATGGTACGTACATTCAGAGTTACATGGCATAACATCTGCTGTGCGCATGCGCAGTAAATACAAATAGGCGATTTACGTCAGCGGCTGGCGGAAAAACGCTAGCGTACCTAGGTCTGGATCTACCCCCTTGAGTTTAAATATGACAGGTTTCATTTGTACAGGCCACATGGGGTTTATTTGTCAGCAGAAGGGATGGATTTCTTTATTAAAGATATTGGGGTAGATCCAGACCTATGGGCTAGTTACATTACAACATGTAGCGTTTTTACGGTAGCATAATTATTATGCACTCCCGTAGGCACTCCCCTTGGTCTTACGTACTTTGGCTGTTTTACGCTGCCCAAACCCTACCTTAACTTTTCATAGCTTAAGTACTGACGTACATAATGGATTTAATGGATTAATGGTACATGAAGGCTTAACCTGGCCCATACTGTCCAATTTAAATGCCCCGCTTCCAAAGTGTAATTACGCGTGTCATATTGCTGCTCTCGACCCTTCGGGCAGGAGCAGGAGCAGTCCAGCGTGGAAAAGATAGAAGAAGGACGGAGAGACAGCACTGAGGACCCCTCGACGGCAGAAGACATCGGACCCAGTTCCCGGCAAGCCAGCAGACAGTCAGACATCCGGGGCCATGCAAAAAAGCTCTTAGGCCCCTGGTTGTCTGACGTGAAGAGCTGCTGGCGGAAGATAAGCCACTCCAGCAGGGATATTAGGCCCGCAAAAGGCACCATGTCCGCATGCACCACTAGCTCACCAGGAAAGGGGTGTGCAGTCTCCGGTGACGGTAGTGGTGGGTACCCACTCCACTGGATCACCAGGGATACCAGGTGCTGTGATTGTGTCTCCTAGCCCAGGGACATTATACCAACGCAAGGCATCGTGCTCAAGCCCACCCCACTGGGATACCAGATCATACCCCAGATGCTGTGCCTATATATGTATATATATATATATATATATATATAACCCCAGGGGTGTTCAGCAAGGCCTAAGGGTGCTGAGAGTGCCCCCCCACTCAACTTTCCCCTATCCTTTGCCTTCATATTCTCCTCCCCCGGCCATTGAGTTTACCTGGAGGGAAGAATTGAGGCCACCACAGGGCGGTATATATAATGTTGCTGAATGAACCAGGGGAGAGGTAGGTTTTCCCTAAAAGAGTGAACAGAGGTAGGAAAGCTCCACAGCGCAAGCAGCCTGTAGTTACCCATAAGGTAGTGTATTTGAATATTCAGGTTAGACCTTTTGTTAAAGGTCTGGTTTAGTAATAGTGAGGTTGTGTCAGGGGTGATCCCTGCAGTTACAGCACTAGGCCGATAGTATTGTTTGTAAATAGGCCAGGCTGTTGCATTTGTTCCACAGGTCTAGCAGTTCCAGGAGACTGCCCAGTGGATGTTGCGGCCTACTTTTCAACTGCTTCCCTTGCGGCGAGTACACTTGACTCTTGTTTAGTAGGGCCCCACCAACAGTCCTGACCAACCATCAGGTGCTGACAGACGCCATCGCACTGGAGCGGGATGACAATTTTGAATCGTATGCATCAACAAGTTATATTGACTAATGTGGAACCAAAGGGTGCCACCAATCCTTTGGAAGACTGTGAGCGGGATCTCAAGGAAGTACCCCAAATGATGCTCAAGACTGACAGGAACACTGAGGATGTTGAGCGTAGGAGAGAGTGGAACAAGGGCAGAGGAGGACCAAGATGAGGAGAAGGACCGCGATGCTGGAGTTGCTAGTGCCTTGGCCATTTGGCGCGGAACTGTCAGTGACAGCACAGGGCGGCCATTTTCCCTGGCGGTAAAGGGGCCACCCATGGGGGAGAAGGAAGAACAGGAGTGGAATGTTAACTCGGCCAGGTTAATCGGAGAGTGCCCTGTTGACGAGGGTGTCCCAGCATTGCCTGTTGGACACGGGATCCCAAGTCACCACCATGTCAGAAGAATGTTTCAAGAAGGAATACCCTAAACTTCGGGCAGCAAAGAAAAAGACTTGAGTAAGGCTCACAGCTGCCAATAGCTTTCCCATCCCTGTGGTAGGAGTGGTCTGGATGTATGGGGAGTTGTGTGGACAAAACCTAGGAAGGAATGGCATCATTATTATCAGAGGATCCGGAATGCAACATGGTCCTGTCATCATTGGCATGAAAGTGCTTTAAAGTTTGGACCAAGCGCTGTTCCAACGGCTAGGTCCCAAGTATTGGAAGAAGTTAGGAGTCCAGAGACCTGTCCAACAAGCTCTGCAGCATGTCACAAGGCAGCAGGAAGGACAACTCATGGGAGATACGCAGGGCCAATTAGGAATAATCCGAACCAGCTATAGAGAACCGCCAGAATTACTACCCCAGCAAGAAACATTGCTCCATTTGGAGGTAAGAACCCACCAGAAATTGGAGGGGTTGGAGGTGCTGGTGGAACCTGTCGGTCAACTGGTGAAGGAAGGTGAGTGCATGGTGGCACAAATGCTGGGCGTTGTAAGGATAAGACGGGTTCCAGTATGACTGTGCAACCTGGCAAAGGAGAAGAAACAAGTCAAAGCCGAAACATCCTGGCGCACATGTGGGTCATTGAAGGAGGCAGCGTTCAAAGGCAATGGGCCGTATTCAGACTCCCGCATGCTTTACGTGCGTGCGGGTGACTGTAATTACGCGAGCGAGAAGGGAATGCACACCCCCTGTCACTCCCCTCTCGCGTGTGGGCTTTATGGCAGCTTAAGCTGCCATAAGCCTGCCAGGCGTTTAGGGCGGCTTAGGCTGCCATAAGCCTGCCTTAGCTGCGGCGTGCGGATCAGCGGTCCGTATGACCGCTGATCCGCTACAGTGTGGGAGCCCTCTCCCACACTGTAAACTATTATTACATCTAAATCTGGTCCAACAAGAGGTGGAGTTGCACCCGAATGATAGAACTCCATGGAAGATGGTCGTGCATGTTACCGCAGTTGAACAACCAATGCCTGAATGGAATGGAAGGGTCATCTTGGAGGAGGTTGACGTGTTTTTGGAAGAATTGGAACCGGAACTGAGGAAGAAGTTGGAAAAAATGCTCTGGGAAAGGCAACTGGCCTTTTCCAGACATGAAGAGGATTTCGGGCTGACCACCAAAATGTAGCATGAGATACCAACTTGGAATGCTCACCCCATACGGGAACGATATCGACAAATCCCCCGAAAGCTCTACAAGGAGGTAAAGACCATGTTGCGACAGATGCTGGAACACAAAGTGATTCAAGAAAGCAAGAGCCCCTGGGCATCTCCGATTGATTTGGTGAAAAAGAAAGTTGGGTCGCTACAGTTTTGTGTTGTACTGTGCGGGACGCCTACCCCCTTCCTCGCATCTAGGAATTGCTCGCCATGCTTGGTAAGGCCAAGTACTTCTCCACTCTCGATTTGGCCAGTGGCTATTGGCAGGTACCGGTTGCAAAGAAGGATTGTAAGAAGACCGCGTTCATTACACCTATGGGGCTGTACGAGTTCTGCCGGATGCCATTTGGGCTCTCCAATTCACTCTCTACCTTTAAACGACTCATGGAATGGTGCCTGGGGGATCTGAATTTTGCCTCTATCTTAATCTACTTGGACAACATCAACGTGTTTACTCCTACAGTCGAGGAACACTTGGCTAGGCTGGATTTGGTATTGCAATGCCTGGAGCAGTATGGGCTAAAACTTAAGCCACACAAGTGTCATCTCCTGGGATACTTGGGGTATGTTGTGTCCGAGGAAGGGGTGAGACCGTCTCCAATACTGGAATGGGAGACCCCTCGCATGGCCACAGACCTTCGTGGGTTTTCTTGGGTTAGCTAGCTACTACCGGCGGTTTGTTGAGAGTTTTGCTAATATAGCTGGCCCCTTGACGGCGTGACTTTGAGGACTCTCCACCGAAAGGAAGCCACCGGAGGTGGATTGGGGTACCGAACAAGAAGAGGCTTTTGCCCAGCTAAAAAAGCGCTCACTCAAGCGCCCATACTGGCCACTGCCAACTTTAAGAAGCCCTTTGTTCTGTATACTGACGGAAGCCAGCGGGGGCTGGGAGCTGTGCTCTGCCAAGTCCAAAGAGGAAAGGAGAGAGTCATTGCCTTTGCCAGCCAAAGCCTCCGAGACATGGAACGGAACCCAGACAACTTTAGTTTCTTCAAGCTAGAACTACTGGCCATGGAGTGGGTTGTAACGAAAAAATTTGCAGAATACCTTGCCAGTGTTGAATTTGAGGTGGTCACAGACAATAACCCATTAGTACATTTGGAGTCCGTAAAACTAGGGGCCCTGGAACAACGATGGGTGGCTCGACTTGCAAAGTTTCACTATCATATCCGGTATCACCCCGGAAGAGAAAACCAGAATGCCGACGCCCTCTCCTGGTTCCCCATACACCCGCCCCAAGGCGATGAAGATTAAGAGTAGGAAGAGGTGAAAATCCCAGACCTTGCTAGGATACCTAGGGAGGGAGGGAGGATTGACAAACAACAAACAAACAAAGAAAGGATCCCAGCCTGCATTGCATCTGCCAATGGAAATAGCATCTACATTATCCAGCAGACTTACAGCGGAGTTGCCTTTCCTTCTTGGGGAAGAAAGTATTACATCATTGGAATCAGCTGAAAGTGTGGAATGGACTTTTGGTGAGAGAGGCGTATTTTCCCCAAGTGCTACAGATGGTCCAACAGGTGGTGATACCTCATTTGGCACGACAACTGGCAACAGAGGCACATAAACTTGGGGCACACCTGGGGGCCCTGAAGACTTATCAATGGTTGCGGCATCAGTATTTTGCATTGGGGTTACAACAGGTGGTGGAAGAGGTGTGCCAGGCATGCCCTAGGTGTGGGGTGACAAACCCAACAGAACAACACACAGGTCATTTAGACCAGCAAAGCTTTGGAGTTTCTGATGATAGACTATGTCCTGATAGGAGACTCCGTAAGTGGGCACTGGTATGCATTGGTGATGACTGGCCACTTCTCCAAGTTTACGGTGGAAGTACCCACACATAATCAGACAGCAGAAAGTACAGTGGAGGCTGTTGTGACCCAATCTGGCGTTATAGATGCACAACTTGGATCCACTCGGACCCGGGGGCCTGTTTCCAAGGGAACGTCATGAAAGAATTGTGCAGGGTGTATGGCTTAAAGCAATCGAGGACCACCCCATATCACCCTCAAGGGAAAGGAGCTTGCAAGTGCTTCAACCGAATCCTGCTACAGATGTTGATAACATTGGAAACAGGGAAGAAAACCAGATGGCCAGTTCCTGTATGATCTGGTATGGGTCTACAACAACTGGGTTCATCAAACCACTGGTTTCATTCCTATCTTCCTTCTATTTTGCCAGCCAGGGAGTGAGATGTGAGATCTGATGCTGTTGACTGAGGAGCAGGCAGAAGGTGGCGCACCTTCGTTGTGGGTGGAGGAACATCAACGAAGATTGAGAACAACCTGGGATCTTGTTGGCCGGCAAATTGAGAAACGACAGAGCCCTCAAGCTGAGAGGAAAACTCTTGAGCCACTGGAGGTAGGGCAGAGGGTGCTTGTACAACTGAAGGTCCAACAGAACAAGCTGAGCGAGAGGTGGAAAGTCAATCCGTATGTGGTGAGCAGGTGGCTGTCACCTCAGAAACCCGTATATGAAGTATGTCCCATGGATGGAAATTTGAGAGGAAATGTGGCAAGTGCGGTGGCGGAGGACGGGGCAGTGATGGAGAGGGACCCGATGGAAGACAGCAGAACCGGGACTTACCAGGTGGAGGCTGTAATTTATATTGCAGGTGCAAATTACTTTATAAACTGATTGAAGCAACCTCTATCTTGGATGTGTGTTTTAAAGCCTGTCTGGGTTTGCAGCTGAGAGGGGGTGCAGTGTTAGAGTGGCTGTTTTGGAGACTTGGGGATCTTCATAAGAAGTGAGCTCTTAGTTTAGAAAGATATTTGATATGTGACCCACAACTGGGACTCTAAAGTTTAGAGTTAGGACCACCCAACAGAGAAGCCTTGTAAGTGGCGGGTGGCTTATATCACATATCTGCAATTCCCCTTGCCTTGTGCACCTGCAATATAAATTACTTTATAAACTGATTTGAAACAACCTCTATCTTGGATGTATATATATATATATACCTCATATCACCTCATTGATTATGCTGTATGGGTTACGAGGCTTGTTAATTTATAAGAGCATTCTCTCATATACTGTCCACAGCTGACTTAAACATATCACAGTACACAATAACATGCCGTAAGAGGACAGTATGCAATGTGACGGGAAGCTTAACTTTTATTTCTGGCAAAATCAGAATGGGGACATCTTGTTGTGAAATTGATGACTGCATCTACAGTGATGCACTGCGTAACTTTCATAAAATATGTCCATTCATAAATAATATGACGTGGTCTGGCCACGTATGATGTGGTCTGGCCACACAAACGTACAGGAAAATTTACATAAAGTGGTTGGGGGGAGGCAATTAAATGAATGTATGGAGGCACGGTTATAAAGAATCGCACGGACGGAGCACATATACACATTGAGGTCCCCACAGCGCAGGTATATATAATGCTGCTGAATAAACCAGAGAGGTAAGTTTTCCCTAGAAAAGTGAACAGAGATAGCTCCACAGTGCAAGCGGCCTGTAGTTACACATAAGGTAGTGTATTAGAATATTCAGGTTAAACCTTTTGTTAACGGTCTGGTTTAGTAATAGTGAGGTTTTGTTGGGTGATCCCTGCAGTTATGGCACTAGGCCGATAGTATTGTTTGTAAATAGGCTAGGCTGTTGTATTTGTTCCCAAGGTCCTGCAGTTCCAAGAGACTGCCCAGCGGACACTGCAGCTTACTTTTCCTCTGCTTCCCTTGCGGTGAGTACACTGGTCTTTTGTTTAGTATGGCCCCCAGCAATGGTGGGAAAGGGTAGATCTCAGGCTCTGAAGTGAGAAGGTGGAGATCTATGAAAAAACCTGGTGCTGCAGGACAAAGTAAAATGAGCCACCCTCCAGCCAGGGAGTGAAGTCACGCACTTCCTCCTTGTGAGGTGCTCGGACATTCCCCTGACACCCTTCTCGGTTCCTGTTGGCTCTACACTAATTCATCTTTCCTTTCCAGGACTGAATACCTTGGTGGAGGAGCTGTGACTCAGATCGAAGAGGACCATCAGGCAACCATCAGTGAGGGGAGCAGCCGACCCAGTCACCAAACCGTGAGTGGACCAAATTGATTCAAATTTTGATGTTGTTTCAATCCCCTAGCTCTGTGTTGTGTCCTCCTTTTCTTCAGAAAATTCCCTCCATCCCTCCCTCCCTTTCAATGGTTTGTATTTCATTTAGTGTTAGCGGGTGCATAAGCAAGCATTTGTTGTTGTGTTATTTGGCGCCGAGGTGGTGCCCAAATCGTAACTGTTTTGCGGAAGGCTGTTTAGCTTAGCGGTCGCTGAGGTGTGCTCAGGGCGGGCAACCTTAGCCTTTGTCCAGTTACTATGCAGGTGGAGCACTGAGGTGTTGGAGAGAATCTGGTTGTTTATTTGTTGTTACTTTGTGCTTGCTATTTGCTGTTTAGCTCCATCAAATTTAAAGCGCATACAATCATTAATTAATACTTGGTCCTTCAATAAATAAAATAACCCCTCTTATCCCAAACAAATAAATCATATAATTTATCCCCTAACTCTGTGTTGTATCAATTTATTTCTAGGTTAAAGGTTATGGGGTGCCCTTAAACATGGGTATAAATCATGGGTAGTTTAATGACTTGTCTCAGGTGCTAATTGTACAAGGTCATTCATGTAATCTTTCACCATTCTATTGATGGTTACAGTATCAGATTGACTCACGGTAGTGGGTCACTATATTTGGGGATGTCATCATCTCTGACTTTGGTGTGCTGTGTTGACTCTCCATCAGTGGTTGTGTTTGAAAATGACAGTTTCTTTGCAATAGAATGTCCAAGAGAAGCTGAAGCAGGAGACATGTTATGTGCAACGTGAGCTGACAAGTTACATCTCCTAAGATCTGTGCTATCTGGAAAGAATCACATGACATAAAACTTAAACCTAGGATCAAGCTTGGTTGTCAAAATATAGTGATCTGATTCCTAGATCTGGCAGACCTTTGTGAATAAAGAAGTTGATCTACTAGTCCAACATATATCACCGATTTACTAACCGATTTACTAACTTGTGTCTCCTCCTTCAACATCTTTAGCTTCATCTCCCTCGGCTTAATTAAGGAGATGACCTGACTAATACTGACAGCATATGAACTGTCTTCATAGATACAAATTCAAATTGTATCAGTATCTTGCAGAAAACTGAGATTAAAAAACATAAAGAGGTCAGTGCTAAACTTACTTCAAAAAGTAATCTGAGGACAACTGAGGAAGCCATAAAAAGACATGCAATAATAAATTATTAGCTAGTCTAGGCAATGTGGGGTCTTTATTGTATTTTCATCAGTCTTCTCCAGCTTAAATGAGTTGTCTATGTTTTTACTATTGATGTTAATAAAGTATTTCATGTCTTTGGGCTTCCTAAATTATCCTCAGATGATTTATTTAAAAGAGTTCATCACTGACCACTGTTTGTTTTTATTGTCATTTTTTACCAAGCAGTGTGGGGTTCACACATCCCATATTTGGTCAGCAGTGATCTCTTATTTTAGTTTTTTTTGTTAAGAATATTTTTGTCTATTTAATTTTAAAGCACCACTCAAGCACCCCTAATAAGTATAAATTAATTATGATAAAACTAACATTATTCTTCAGTGTACTGCTCTAAGGTAATATTCCCATCTCTCTAATGGCTTGAAAGTACTTTTCTATAGCTTGCTGGTATTTCTTAAGTCGCTGCAGCATATACTAACTAGTTACTAGCTCTTGCTTCAGTTGGTGTTATGGCAAAATTAACTTTTTCTTGCAGATTCTGCCAAATGTCGGAAGTGGTCAGCAATTTTAAGTGCCATAGCCAGCATCTCCTTTACAGACCTGTCATTTTTAAGAAATGCTTACTGAAACCACTGATACAAAGGGTATTCTGCCTATTGTATGGCGTTGTATGACAGATGCTGCTGCTGATGAAGAAGAATGCCCCACCCAGTGTGCTGTCACAGTCATGTAATCTTTCATTTAACTGCTACTGCTTGTACACATATCTGTAGCTATGTGAATAATCAGTACAATTGTATTTTGTGGAGAAAAAAAAAATCACTTTTAGGTCCAGGAATGGTTGAGGAATTTATGTTATTGAAAAGTAGAATTAGGATGTAAATTGGTAGTGTGGACACTTGACCTCAACTAATCTTGTAAAGCTGGTTGAATTAATTGCGGATATTGGGACTGAATAACGACAGCTAATTTTACGCATGCTGCATGCGTAAATTTGACTGTGGGAACACACTGCACATGCGCTTGGCAGATGTTACGCATCATAACTTTGATCGTACGTAACTTGTACGTAATTCCGTACAAAAGGACGTGATATCCCTACGCAAGCCGAAAATACGCATTGTGGGAGGAGGGAGGCATTTAAATATACAGGATAGGCTGGGTTAGGTACTCACACACAACTAGAGATACACAAGGAAAAGTAAAGGTAGGGTTTTAAACACGTAAATCAACTAAAATACGTGCGTGCAAGGTGGGTGCCCGGGAGAGGGCATTATACTTAGTTGTGTGTAACTATGGTATGCTTATCTATGTAAAATAAACGATGCGTATTTTTAGACAAGTAAGCAACTGAATACGGTCCAAGGTTATTTGTTGAATTATAACAGCTCAGGTATTTGGTTCACTCTCTTAGTTTGACCATTGGTTTGTGGGTGATAAGCTGAAAACAACTGATTTGTTAATAGATGGCAGAAGGACTTCTATAACTTGGCAACAAACTGGGATCCCTGGGCCAGATCCATAAGTAATAAACCCAGTTGACTTTCATATGCATGCACAGTACCATTAATGCTGCATCGGAACACATTCGCCTAATGCTGTGTTATATTCAGAATTAGGTCTCTGCACAGCGGTCTGGCTCATTCACCATGCATATGAGATACATACGTACAGTAAGGGCTTGGCAATGCTTTAAAGTACAACCCAGTATTCTGCACTTAGGTCTTAAAACGGCTCTATGTCCAAGGGAATCCTATGGAGTCTGATGACCTGGTGTACAAAAATGTTGGGGTTGTAAATAAATACTGGGCGCTTCTCAAGACATGTACAAAAAAGGTTTACTTTATTAATTAGAACACCTTAATTGATGAATCGAAAGTGCAAATATACTTTTTATAGTACAATTTGAGGACACAATAACAAAGACGTTTCTATTTGGAATCTGTCTCTAGGTTAACTGTTCATAAAACATATGTCCAGAAAGAAAAAAAAGGTGTTCATTTGATTGGAACTTGTTTCTCTTGGAAAGAGTAGTATAAATACTGTCCATATTGGGTAAAAGTAATTGAGCAGAAGGTAGTGTTACTATGTTGCAGGGAGGTGGAAGTATTGTAGCCTTCTTGAAATCCTACTTAGTAGTAAAAGTTGGCTAGTTGCTGGTCCTGTGTGGAGTAAAGTCTTACCACTATATGATCGAAGGTATGAAGTTATTCCCTAGTGGGAGAAGCCGTTCTTGAAAAAGAGCAGTGAGTATCACTGCCTTACCTTAATTTCTGAGGTGGAGCCTGGGAGTAGGCCCTGTAGAAATGTAAAATTGGCCATTTCTAATAAAGCAGACCATGACTACCCAGATATCATGAACCCCATGGAATCACGGAATTGAATCCATAAACAAGTTTGCCATTGGTGTTTGTGTAATGGCTAAAAGGGGCCTGGGGTAAAGTTATCTGGATTGCTGCAATTTTATTTTAGGAGAACATTTATGCTTTTTTAGGTGTCAGTATTCTTAATCTCCAACTCTCTTTCAGTCTCACATCCTATTGTTAAGAACCTGTCTGATTACAATCTCATTTTAATTCACCAACAGAAAGTTGTAAAATACCTCAGGAAAAGTTGACTATTTGTGAGAAACAATAGACCAGAGACAGATATTAGTTTTGGACTGCCATAAACTTTGGGAATATCTAAATTACAGCAAGGCCCAGGAAAATAACCTGTCTAATGCTGGCCATACACCAGAGCGATTATCGTGCCAATAGTCAAATTATCTGTAATTTGACAAAATATTGCTTTAGTGTGTGCTGCCGATTTTTCTCTGAAAAGCACGATAATCTGTCCAAAAAGCCCAGCAGCAGATAATCGCATCTTTCGAAATTCCCGAGTGATTATTGTTTATCGTGACCAAAATAGTGCGGTGTATGGGCATTTTAGATACTCATAAAACATTTGTACAGATTTTTAATGTTCTTTCCACACCCCATTTAGGTGTGTTTATGTAGATGTACAGAACTTCCTTCCTATTTATTGCACCTGATATGCATACAGCAGACCTCTATTTGCAATTGTCATCCTGTAAAGATGGAATGAAATGACATATTTTTCTACCAATTTACTTTATTTTACCATACATGGAAACAACTTGCAGAGACTTTTGAAGTTCCCATTATTTTTTTTTTCTTGTACATTAATGGATAAATATGGCTATTTGCTTTATGGATAAATAGGGCAAATGGGTATGGATGTCTGCAGTGGATTTGCAATGTTGACATGCAATTCTAAATTGAATTTTCAATGTTGACATCCAAGATATTGAATTATGGTTTCCTGTTCAGGTTGCATGGTCTCTCCTCAAAGTAAAGTTTTACTTCTCCATAATGCATAACCAGCTTATCAAAACAAAGCACTACCTCTCATCTACATTGTGTTTCTGCATAACTACATGCATACTATAAAGAGAAAATAAAGAGAAATTGACTGTATATGCATATGAAAGAAAGACAAATGGTTTTCCAAAGATGTTTTTTATTAATCCACAAGAACAGATACATTTGTATCTGTAAACATGTTTGAAACAAAAAAAAAAACCTTTATAATTTGAAACAAAAAAGTAGCATGATTGCCGCAGGACCTCTTTAAGTTTAATACCAAAAAGTAGCATGATTGCCGCAGGACCTCTTTAATATGAAATAAAATAATGTTGCATTATCACATGAAGGCCCAAAAACCTTTTTACATATAAAAACTTTTCTGACTGTACTAACAATAACAATAACAATAAAAATAAGACGGCAAAACTAAGTACGAACAAGGGGAGTGCATTGTAGGTGCGCTGGTATAATAGAAAAATGTGAAGTTCTTAGTTTTCTCACTTTTGAATTTTGATTGTTTTACCAATGAAATGTTATTTTATTATCTAATTAAGATCCGTGCACAATAATATATAAATATGTTGTTTTTTTTGTGGTTGTTATTTGTTTGCTGTTAATTATTACTACCTTGTGCTGTGCTAGAAATAATTTCACTCTGATTCCTTCCAAGTATATCTGAATGTGGTTCTGCTGACATCATGGAACATCCTTTTCAAAAAAGTAATAGATTGGAGTAAAGATGTGTCACCGAAAAATACACAATAAACAAGTAAAAAGACTATAATCACAACTGTTTACCTTGCTTTGCATCAGAAATTGTCGCCATATGTTTTTCATTGGTATCTTCAGTGTACACAACAGTGCATTGAATATCTTTTAGAAGAATATACAGGTGTCATGATTACTCACAAGAAAATACACATTTAGGTTTACCACCTATCAATAAAAAAATTTACCTTCATTCTCTGCTGTCATTTTGACAGCATGTAGTTCCTCTTCCTGCACGGAATGTTCTGTGGAGTGGACAGTGTGTTCTTTTGCACCTTGTTCATCAACATTATCAGGTTGTTGACGTCCTTAAATGGGAAAACAGTATTGTATTGTCTTGGACCAAAGCACTATCATAACAACACATGAAGACAAAGAATCATAGGATATGTACTCACTTTTGATAATTCGACACATTTTTTGTAGTTTTCTCTGTTCCTTTTTTTTGAGGTCTGACCGGCATTTTTGGATCTGCTGCTTATTGCGTTTTATTCCGAATTTGCGCTGGATAATTTCGATGACCCTCTTCATAATTTTGCCATAATTTCTATTACGCTCTTCATAATTTTGCGTTTGCGATAATTAACACTGGGGTAGACTTTCTCAATGCAGTCATAGTCCCACTTGTCGATGTATAGTACCATGATCTCCATTTCTGCCTTCCCCATAGGAATTGTTCTTCTTCCACCATCTGTTTGTCCCCCTCTAGCTTCATGTCCGTTGTTTGGAGACATTTCAGAATATTGTACATATGTTTCTATTTACTTTTGCATCATCGGTGGGGTTTCTCCCAGCACCATGGTCAAGTGCTGTCCAATGTTCTGACTCCTCGGGATAATTTAAACTTTCACAGGCTTCTGAAGCCATACGCTGTGTTATCTGTTTAAGCAAAAAGTTGTGGAGGACACAGCAAGCCATGACAACCGTGCACAATTTATCATGTGACAGGTTGATATTTGTGTGAAAAATACAGAACTTATTACTAAGGATACCAAATGCATTTTCAACAACACGTCTAGTTCTGGACAGACGATAGCTGTAAATATGCCTTTCAGGCGTAAGTATAAAACAAAATAAATGTAAAAAGAAAGAACGTGAATTTCTTTCTTTATACTATAGCGCATAAATGTCTCTGTATATTGATTATAGATTAGCTAAGCAGCTGTACAAAATGGCAGGCTACAGGAATTCCTAATACAGATAACCAAATGTAAATTACTTATGGTTTAGACAGCACTAGTTAGTAATCAGTATATTAATTAAATTTGTTTAAAACAAGATGATCTGAAAATATTAATAGAAAACGATGGGTAAATGTAAAATGCAATTTTAATGAACAAATAAATTGTTAAAATACCATAAAATCAATATTGTCAATCAAATAGACATACTGCACGGAAATGGAAATCATATACTTATATTTGGAAATATTCTAGTTGGTCTGAATATGAATATTTTCTTTAGTGATGGTAATAATTAACAAGATTAGTGCAAAATAAGGTGACCTGTTTCCTCTACAAATGTGGTTAAGTCTTAGAGGTGGAGCGTTATTGAAAATAGCAAGTTGTATTGATTGTGTGCACACTATTAAACCGCTTGTAAAAGCCTCCTGAGGTGAAGGTTTAGGAGCCCGGTGCAAGAGTCCCAGATGTTAAATAGAGGAACGTATACCGTCATCTCCCTCCACAAATTGTTAAAGAGTAAATACCTGCTTCCAATCGGAATTTGAAGAGAAGTGTCCTGGAGCAATTAAAAGGAGCTTGAAGCAAGAATCCCAGATGCTGGATGAAGGAACATATACCGTCGCCCCCCTCCACGGGTTGCTGCAGTGTGCTTGTTTTACTTCAGATCCGGCTGCAGTTGTAGCGCTCAGGTCACTGACTTGTGTATTAAATGATTGGATGGCGTCTTAAGTAGGCTGGTTACGATATACTCCACAGGTTGTTTAGAAGCCCGGTTTATGTAGGATCCACACAGTTCGTAAAGGAATAAAAGTACTATCAAGTGCACGGTCTCAATTCTGGCAACGCGTTTCGTCCTGATTGAGGACTTTCTCAAGCCAATGAATAGGATATAAGTGAGCGGGTTGTAGTTTCAGCCCACTATATATGTGGATTTCACATGTGTGTGGTAATTAAATAGATGAATCACAAATACACCCATCGATTTCTATTACTTTTTACAATTAAAAAAAGGTAAAAAGAGAAACAAATAGAAAAAAAAATATATAAATAACAAATAGTACAATACAATATAAATGGGTTTATTAATAGGACTTATATAAAACCAATTCAAACATTTGAATCTAACAGAGAGTAATTCTTATTTATTGGTCTAACTGCCCATGAGGGATTTAACACTGTTTGTGCTGGATGGTCATATATGATCTATATGCTGCAATGTACATGTGCGCTGCAATATATAGGTCAAACGACGAGATCGCTGAAAATGAGATTTAGGGAACACAGAATAAATATTATTAAGGGCTTATTAACACACAGTGTCTCCAGGCACTTTCATGAAAAACACAAAAATGACCCAAAAGATCTGTCTATTGTGGGCATTGAACATATCAAACAAACCAAAAGGGGAGGTGATAGGTTTTCCATACTTTGCCGTCAAGAATTATTCTGGATATTCAAATTCCAAACTTTACATCCGCATGGTTTAAATGAAGATCTAGAATTTTCTAACATCAGAACCTAAAGATTTATTCAATGAGTCAATTCCAGTACTTTTATCTAGGTTATTAAAATTGTTACAATCGATAGGGCATTATGTATCATATTGGGGATCATCATTTATCGTTTAACAAAGACTCAATATCCATGTGAGCAGTATTATTTTAGGGATAAACAGCAAACATTAAAATTATATCAAGTCTACTTAATCTACTTAGCGATTTAAATGTACTATATATTTAAAATGAAATAAGGGAAGTACAATTAGGTGTATTTATAAGATCATTTATGGTCGTTTATATGAATATCAAATAAAGAAATGGTTTCTAAAACATTGAACCCTTGAAACATTTCTCAGTGGTAGTAGAAAATGTAAGGTTTATCAAATTATCCATGTATTCTCAACAAGTAATTTATACTAGTAGGTTCTTCATACTATATATCACAGGACATTAACATATTATTATCTACACTAGTTGAACCTGTAAAGAGCTCTTTTCCAGTGATGTAGTAACATTATATTACATCACCTTTTTTTTTTTTTCTCCAGCACAAACAGTGTTAAATCCCTCATGGGAAGTTAGACCAATAACTAAGATTTACTCTCTGTTAGATTCAAATGTTTGAAATGGTTTTTTATAAGTCCTCTTAATAAACCCATTTATATTGTATTGTACTATTTGTTATATATATATATTTTTTTTTTCTATTTGTTTCTCTTTTTACCATTTTTTTTTTTGTAAAAAGTAATAGAAATTTTTTACCATTTTTTTTTTTGTAAAAAGTAATAGAAATCGATGGGTGTATTTGTGATTAATCTATTTAATTACCACACACATGTGAAATCCACATATATAGTGGGCTGAAACTACAACCCGCTCACTTATATCCTATCCATTGGCTTGAGAAAGTCCTCAATCAGGACGAAACGCGTTGCCAGAATTGAGACCCTGCGTTTGATATTACTTTTATTTCTTTACAAACTGTGTGGATCCTACATAAACCGGGCTTCTAAACAACCTATGGAGTGTATCGTAACCAGCCTACTTAAGCCTCCATCCAATCATTTAATACACAAGTCAGTGACCTGAGCGCTACAACTGCAGCCGGATCTGAAGTAAAACAAGCACACCGCAGCAACCTGTGGAGTGGGGCGACGGTATATGTTCCTTCATCCAGCATCTGGGATTCTTGCTTCGAGCTCCTTTTAATTGCTCAAGGACACTTCTCTTCAAATTCCGATTGGAAGCAGGTATTTACTCTTTAACAATTTGTGGAGGGAGATGACGGTATACGTTCCTCTATTTAACATCTGGGACTCTTGCACCGGGCTCCTAAACCTTCACCTCAGGAGGCTTTTACAAGTGGTTTAATAGTGTGTACACAATCAATACAACTTGCTATTTTCAATAACGCTCCACCTCTAAGACTTAACCACATTTGTAGAGGAAACAGGTCACCTTATTTTGCACTAATCTTGTTAATTATTACCATCACTAAAGAAAATATTCATATTCAGACCAACTAGAATATTTCCAAATATAAGTATATGATTTCCATTTTCGTGCTGTATGTCTATTTGATTGATGATATTGATTTTATGGTGTTTTAACAATTTATTTGTTCATTAAAATTGCATTTTGCATTTACCCATCGTTTTCTGTTAATATTTTAAGATAATCTTGTTTTAAACAAATTTAATTAATATACTGATTACTAACTAGCGCTGTCTAAACCAAAAGTAATTTACATTGGTTTTTCTGGCGTAAGTAGCTTCTGTGGGAATGGGCGCAACACATTAGAATAAAGTGCAAATGTCTCAACGGCAACAAATACAAGATTAAGATGGTTGATTGTCTCTGTAGGTAATGGTAGTTGCAATTGTCCACGCTTGAGACGCTCATGAAATTTGGTCTTCTCTAGGACACCTCAATCCAACACCCGACCATGTTTTCCAACATCATAAATATAAACTTATATTTAGCATTTACTATAGCTAATAGAATCACGCTAAAAAAGCTCTTGTAGTTAAAGAAGAAAGATCCGCTGTTAGCAGGGGGTGTAATGCAGACATGTTTCTCATCTATAGCGCCTCCACAATTTGGAAAATTCCATTTCTGGTATAAGGCATCTGCTATTTCCAACCATTCTTGTGTTATAGATGGAAACTGCTGAAAATAAAATTAAGCGATTAATATATCATGATTGTCAATAACATGTTGTAATTATATCTTTCTATGTATTACAGCCATCTTTACTTATGGATGAGCCAAGCTTTTTACAGGCAAACTGTTCCCAGTCAATAGATGAGAGCAACTGTGTTACCCTCACTACAACACCTGGGAAAACAAGACAGAATGTTCAGTTATCAAGGGGAAATAAAACACCACATCATGCTACTAAAAGTCATGAGTCCATAAGCAAGTCACTTCTGGAGACAGCCCAGAAGTGTTTTGAGAAACAAATGGATCATTATGATGGAATAGGTATGAATGTGGCAGCAAAACTGCGTGAAATGAACCCAAGGTACCCTGACGAAACAGAGCGGATTATACATGAGGCTCTGTACAAGCGCAGAGATGACAGGAGCACTATAATGCACAGTGCCCCTTCAATGCCCCCTCAGCCACTATACCAAAATACCCAATATGTACCCCCATGTTATCCCTACTCCTCCCCACCAGTATCATCCACACCAAGATCTTTATCAATTGAAGGTGGTTTATCCACACCATCACCTAGTGAGACCCAACAATACCATAATTTGGATTAGATGTTTTGCTGCTTTGCTGTAATTGCTTGCCTCATCTTTGTGTCTTTCTTCTGTATTGCTAAAGTAACAATATGCAATAAATTCTCAAAGGTTTCATCCTCCATCCTAAAAAAATTCCTGAAATCATCAGGATTGTTTTCACAGATTACATAGAGCAAGGGCAAATGAGACAACAAGTCATGTTGCAACAGCCAATCCTTGGACCAGAAACGACAGGGCCTCATCTTCCTCTTCCTCCTTCTTATTCTTAGGTCATTTTCAACACCAATCAAACAAAGCCAATCATAGTGTGTGCTTGGCTTTGAAGAACATCCATAGTTCACTATTTTAAAAAAATAGTTAGAAAAAACATATTATAAAAATAAGAACATGTATCTATTGGGGTGTAGCCAGTGTTCTAATTCACACACATAAATACATACACACATACATTTGCACAAATACATACATATATGCAAACACACAGAGATACATGTAAAACCATACATACACACACAGATATGCAAAAAAGAAAACACACATACGGACATACATACATACATACATACATACATACATATATATATACATCCATACATTCAAACAATCACACTAATATGTATTAAAATCACATATACATGTCAGTAGTTTAGATAGATAGTGTCAGGATATAATCAAATATTATGTGTACAAATTAAATATCTGTATATAGCATGACCTCTGTTTGGCCAGGGTCTGGTGCTTCAGGGAAATACCTTGAATGAAGTGAGGCAGAACAAGGTGGTCAGGTTAGGACCCTTTTGTGAAGGGATCAGTTTATTAGGGGTCATAAAAGCTAGATTTCTGAAGATCCTGGAGAGGAGCAGGTTTTGGTCTTTAAAAAGTGTGTATGATACATACACGGTGTTCACTTCATGAGATCGTCTGGATGGAAGGAAGTGTTCCATATTCTCCAGCAATCTGCTAATCTCAGGCAGGGAAGGTTGTGTGTAAGTCTTTCTGTGTGTCCCCTTTTATTTTATAGGAAACTGTTTTGCATATTGTATGTCTATTTTGTTATTCTCTGTAACTAAGCATTGTGATTATTATCATATTAAATATCAATTAATAACTTCATGTCTTTGTGTTCTTACGGATTCACGTATCAAACCAGCTCGGTTATTAAACGCTACTGACGGGTAACAGAAGAGGTCATTCTGAGTTGATGATAATTCTGGTCAAGCATAACTGTGTTTGATTTGGGTAAAGGAGAACCAAAGGCCTCCTGTGAATAGCCTTGGTGGTGGCAGTTCATTGGTAATAAGTCATATTTGGGGTGGGAAAAGGAGCATTAGTCATTGTAGAACAGACCAGGTGGCTGTTGTGATTAACCCCTTGAGCCCCAGATAAGTCACGAAAGCCTCAGGTGGGGTCAGGGTCGTGACAGATAGGTTTCAGTCAATGTACCTGATCAGAATATATCAGAGGTTTTTGTCCTTAAACAGGCTATCCTCAAACAGCAACACTACAATATTAGCAAGGCTGTTGACAGGAAACAACTCATTTCACACATCCTGTTCTGGCCTGACTCCTCCATTGTTGCTGTCAATCACCCTCCTTACTGCCTTTTATTTATAACATCTGACAATTATCGCATTTTCTGTGTGCGTAAAAGATTTTATGAAGACAGATAAAAGTAAAGAAAAATTGACCTATTTTTTTTTTCTCCCGGACGAGAATCTCATTGTTTATGGCACTGATATCGGAACTTCTCACTAGAGGAAAAATTGGTACAATTATCGAGAAATTCACGCTACACCGATAATTTCTGTAGTGTATGGCCAGCTTAAGGACCAGGAGATTTCAATTTCAAAGGCATTTCCAAGACATCTGCATGTGGAAACCAACTGTTAAACATTTGTTTACTATAGAGATTCATTTATCTTTTGAGCATATATATTTCCAAGATCTAAGACTTACAGACAGTTCCTAAAAGAACACCATGATGTAGGGTCTCTGGCGCTGGTTTGAATTACCTATATTACCTTTAACTTAATTTATAATTAAATTAATGCTGTTATTTCATGTTACTTTGTGTCTGCTGGTGATATTTAAATGTTACTCTGATTTTTTAAATTCTTTCTCTGTCTGCTTACCTCTTCCTACTGTAAATGTGTTGTAAATTCTGCCAATACCTTTGTTTTGCTGATAAAATGTTCAATTCATTGCTATTATTATATTGTTAGATTTGATCTTGTGACTATTACCATATTTTAAATGTCAATTATTTCTGTCCATCTACGCATATCTAATAAATCTTTTATCACTCTTTTCACAACCATATACAATCAGGTTAGACAATCATTTATTCAATCTGAACAGTCCCAACATCCAGGTTATTTTTTTTATATGTGGTCTATTAAAATAGTTTTTTAGGTACTAGGCTGCTGTTGTTTTGGAGAATTCATACACACATCTCTTTTTTACTTTTTTCCCCACTCTATTTTGTTCTTTTTAATAATTATTGTTGTTGAGGAATTTGTAAAGATTTCCTCACAGCTGTTAAATTAGCGCCAGAGACTTTTTGTTGTTTCAAGGTTAAACTTATGAGGATGATTGTGCTCCGTACTCACAGATGTTTCATATGGCTGCTCCTTATAGAACTCACTTGAAAGTACTCCTTATAAAACTCACTTGAAAGTAGAGACATAGGCCCCGATCCAGAACTACGCTGGCCCGCGTTAATACAGATCGAGCGTCCATAGCTTCAGCGAAGTAATGCGCGTCCCCCAGTGTTTCAATGCTGAAGTTAGTGCAGGTAGGCGGGGGGAAGGAGGGTAAGGAGGCTGGGAGGGCAGCATTAGCGTACTAAAGCCGCTGTACCAATGTAATTAGACTGGGTTACGCCGGCTGAACTTAGGGTAGCCTTCAGCTGGTGTAACCCAGTGTAATTACTATCTGGCAGGGGGAGTGTCGGGGGAGGGTCAGGCGTTAGTACGCTCAGCACAACAGCGTTACTCTGGATCAGGCCCATAAATGGTAATACCTGGAGAGTTAATAACGCTATACAGCGCAAGATGAATGGACAAGGGACCCCACTGTAGGATGATATTTGCAGACCAGATGACAGGCTCAGACTGGTAAGTGCTGTAGACGAGTCTTTCTAGACGCGGTAACTAGTGGGTCCGTTCCAGGCTTGTCGTCAAAGTCAGTGCGGAGTAGTGTGCAGATTCAGCCGATTCACATGAGAGGTGAGTGGAGCATAAACTTTAAAAAGTGCCTTGCAAAGTTCATAAATAACTCTCCAAAACCAGAAGGCTTTAGCAGATGGCAAAAGATCCTCCAGATAATATAAAGCGGTGTTTTAAGAAGCCCTTGCGTGTTTTATCGCACTGTTGCAATTTCATCAGAGGGTATAGGTTTAGTGTCCAAAGCACTACCTTTATGCTGGATTAATTAGTCCCAAGGAGAAACACCTGAAAGGATCTTGAAAGGCATGTTTCAAACAATGTAAAAGGGGTTGTGCTATGGAACACTATATAACAATTTCAAGGAGTCAAATTTAAAAAATATACATTCACACAACATAAATTCTACTTATATTAAATAAAATAATTGGAAATACATAAAAATACAATGGTACATTAAAAAAAATGGTGTCAAGGACTAACTCTGAAGATAGATCCAAAGTCAGATTCCCGTCCAAAGACATAATTAACCCATTGTGAACCTGAAGAAAACCACAAGTGGTATTCATATAACAAATAGCATTTCAATCATAAATTCGATATATATAGAATGAATATGCATAAACACATAAAAAGAGAATAAATTAAACGACAATTACATAAATAAAAATAAATAAAATAAATAAATAAAAATGAAAATAAGAAATCAAAATGATACAACAGCAAATTAAATATATATACCTGAAGCACCGGCTTCTTTACATAAGTAGAACTAAACATATACCTGAGGGAATGCCAATTTTTAGAAAAATTAATCAGGAACACACTATCATCCAACTGGATGAAAAATAAGGACCAACAGGAAGAATAGGCAAGCTATTTAAGCAAGATACTAGCACGACTATGTAATAACCCTGAGGAAGTACACGTGTTCACCAAAAATATGTCATTATATATTTCATTCCATTCAATAAATGATAAAAATGAAAAAAATGAAAAAATGAAAAAAATAATGAAAAAAATGAAAAAAACTTATATTACGTTGGCCATACAACGAGATCTTTACGAATGAGGTTGGAGAACATAGGCGTAATGTCATAAAAAAAATGCATGGTACACAGTGTGTCTAGGCACTTTGCTTTGGCACATGGTGGGAGCCCGGCTAGTTTAGAGGTTATAGGTCTTGAATATATACAACCCAAAGCCAGAGGTGGGGACCGCTTTAAACTTCTATGTAAACAGGAAGTATTCTGGATACATCAACTGAATTCCCTGTCTCTAGAAGGATTAAATGAGAATATGGAACTTAATGCGGTCCTTTAATTTAATATAATTGTGCCCTTAGTTTCTTTATGGTCTCTTTTGTTCACTTTATATATCTGCTTCGCTTCAATATGTCATTATTTTATTACATTATTTTATTTTATCATAACATTATACATTTGTTTATTACTAATGATGTTATTTTATTTATTCATTTTTTTTCATTTTTATTTATTGAATGGAATAAAATATATAATGACATATTTTTGGTGAACATATGTATATATATATAGAATCAATATAAGCACAAATAGACACAGTAGAGAAGTTGCAACAGCCCTAAGTGAGAGCACACAGAAACAGAAATGGAGAGGGCGTGCTCAATTGTCCAGTATTAAATAGTCTATGAAGAAAGTGCAACAAATTCAATCACCATTAACCATAATAGTGGTAACACTTTGTAAGTAGCAAAGTATGTTGTATCAATAAGCGTGGAAAGCACCAGACTGCAACAAGGTTTCCAATTTTGAATACAATCGCTGCTCCCCTGTGTAGTGTCCGGTTCTCAATCAGAACAGAAAATCTGAAAAATAGAATCAATAGTTCATCAAAAGATGAATTTGACTATCTGGCGAATAGGTGTCCAAGGACGGCCACTTTTTACTATCTGCCCAAACTTCATAAAATAGGCTCAATCCCCCAGGCAGACCTATAGTCTCGGGGATTGAGTCTGTCTCTTCTAGATTATCTGAGTTTGTGGACACCTATATTAAACAATATGTGCCGAAATTGGACTCCTATTTGAAGGATTCCACCCACGTCCTAAAAATACTCGTGGATTTTGAGTGGGAGGACCAGTATAGTTAGTGCTCGATTGATGTCAATGCCCTTTATACCTCCATACCCCATGAACTGGGGTTGGAGGTTTTGAGATCTGTACTGGAACAAGACCCCTCACTCAATGACAATTTGGTGAATTTCATTATATCATGTGCCAACTTTGTTTTGCAAAAAAATTACTTTGTCTTTCTTGACACAGTGTACCTGCAAGTGAAAGGTACTGCGATGGGTACAATCTTCGCTCCCAGCTTTGCGAAATTATACCTTGGAGGCTGGGAGCGGGATTTTGTCCATCAACACGAGGCATCATCTATGATTAAGCTCTATAAGCGGTACATAGACGACGTGTTTATTGTCTGGAGTGGCACCTCCGATCAATTCACTTCCTTTGTCAATAGTCTAAACACCAACCCATACGGCCTGAAGTTTACCTCCAAATTTGGGGGGTCCAAAGTAGACTTTTTGGACTTTAGTTTTGCAGGCCCCTGAATCCAATAGTTGGTTGATTTCCACACAAAACTACTTTAAAGAGGTGGACAGTAATTCGTACCTTGAGTACAACAGTTGTCATCTTAGGAGGTGGAGGGACAATATACCGTATTCCCAGTTCCTCAGACTTCGTCGGGGGCGGGGCACACATCCACCAAGCCTCCTACTCCTCTGCCATCGGGTCTCCCGTCCACGTGAGCAATTTGAACTCTCGAAGGTACAGCTGGTATTCGCTCCCGGGATACTGGGATTGAGACGCCGCTTTTATGACCTGTTCTGGCATTGTGCTATATGCTTATTTAGAACTTGCTTAATTGCAGTTCTGATCTTTCTGGTACACTGCAAATTTGTCCTCAGTTTGTCTTTGATCTGTTTGGAAGTTTTATTAAAAGAATTTACCGCACCATGGAGCTCTATTGATTCTATTTTTCAGATTTTCTGTTCTGGATGAGAACCGGACACTACACAGGGGAGCAGCAATTGTATTCAAAATTGGAAACCTTGTTGCAGCCTGTTGCTTTCCACGCTTATTGATACAACATACTTTGCTACTTACAAAGTGTTACCACTATTGTGGTTAATGGTGATTGAATTTGTTGCACTTTCTTCATAGACTATTTAATACTGGACAATTGAGCACGCCCTCTCCATTTCTGTTTCTGTGTGCTCTCACTTAGGGCTGTTGCAACTTCTCTACTGTGTCTATTTGTGCTTATATTGATTCTATATATATATACATATGTTCACCAAAAATATGTCATTATATATTTTATTCCATTCAATAAATAAAAATGAAAAAAAATGAATAAATAAAATAACATCATTAGTAATAAACAAATGTATAATGTTATGATAAAATAAAATAATGTAATAAAATAATGACATATTGAAGCGAAGCAGATATATAAAGTGAACAAAAGAGACCATAAAGAAACTAAGGGCACAATTATATTAAATTAAAGGACCGCATTAAGTTCCATATTCTCATTTAATCCTTCTAGAGACAGGGAATTCAGTTGATGTATCCAGAATACTTCCTGTTTACATAGAAGTTTAAAGCGGTCCCCACCTCTGGCTTTGGGTTGTATATATTCAAGACCTATAACCTCTAAACTAGCCGGGCTCCCACCATGTGCCAAAGCAAAGTGCCTAGACACACTGTGTACCATGCATTTTTTTTATGACATTACGCCTATGTTCTCCAACCTCATTCGTAAAGATCTCGTTGTATGGCCAACGTAATATAAGTTTTTTTCATTTTTTTCATTATTTTTTTCATTTTTTCATTTTTTTCATTTTTATCATTTATTGAATGGAATGAAATATATAATGACATATTTTTGGTGAACACGTGTACTTCCTCAGGGTTATTACATAGTCGTGCTAGTATCTTGCTTAAATAGCTTGCCTATTCTTCCTGTTGGTCCTTATTTTTCATCCAGTTGGATGATAGTGTGTTCCTGATTAATTTTTCTAAAAATTGGCATTCCCTCAGGTATATGTTTAGTTCTACTTATGTAAAGAAGCCGGTGCTTCAGGGAACATTTGTTATATATATATATATATATATATATATATATTCCTTCCTAATAAAATTCTATTGTGAGTCAATTAAAACGTTATCGTGAGCATACTGTATTTTCTAAACTGTCTAAAAGTTTTTTGTTATTTGGGCAATTTTAATGGTTGTTAGTAGAATTTACTCACTTTTTTTGTCATACTAGGGATATATTGAAATGGGATAATGAGGATATGTGTGATTACTCAATAAAATTTGGAATATATTGGTGTATCTCATTTCCCATTATGAAAAGTGAGTTGATGGGGCACGCTGCTAACCGCCCAGAACAGCTGCCTATGGTTACAGAAAAAGGGGGATTCCCAAAACCCTTCAAACGGTAAAAGTACACAAATGGAATAACCTGGCACTGGATTATATGGAGAGAAACTGATAAAGATAAATACATTTAATTTAATTACATAAGCACACTGATAAAACGAAAAGCGGGGGTGAATAACCCCTATATAAATCTAGGCAATGAAACAAACTAATTGACAAAACATTATGCAGTGATGGAGATGCTGTTTGAACAAAAATTGAGCCACTTCAAGAGTGTTGAACTGATGCCTTATGCAAGCTACAATGTACCAATCAAATACTGCGTCTGTCAAAAGCTGATGTCAGCCAAGCAAACGTTAGTCTGAGCCGGGCCACTGGCCCCTGTGCTAAGTGAAAATAGGGATAAATGGTCTCTTACCGCCTGTGTTTGCAGTCTTTAGGATCCGCAATTTGAGGGTACAGGACAATCAGATGAGTTTTAGCAGGGCTCCTCCAAACGGCTGCCTCCAATTATGTTGCCAGCGGAGGAGTGTGTGACCTTCGTGAGGTGATGGCACATGCAAGTCCGAACGCTGCTGTATGGTAGATGCACCCGGCGCCGACACTGTGTGCACTTGCAACCACGACTGGGTGATAATGCTGGAAAAAACTGTGTTGATATTAAAGATGGCATCCTCTTTTACTTCGTTTTGGTTTTGACCCTATTCTTGCTGATTCCTCCTCGATTTCCTCTGTTTCTACCACCTCTAGCTTTCTTTTTAACCTAAAAGGGGTATGTGGTTGAGTTCCTGGGGGATGTTCGAGTATTGAGATAGAGATACCATGGGGCACATGGTATCTCTATCTCTTGTATTTGTGATTGTGGGTGTACAATTTTGCCTTCTCTAAAAAAAAGGTACATGCACTGATCAGCATCTAATTCTGTATTGAACCCATAGGCACCCTCAGTACTCCTTGTTATATAGTTACATAGTTGATGAGGTTGAATAAAGACACCAGTCCATCAAGTTCAACCGATTTTGGATCTCCTGCGATCCCTATCTTTATATTTAAAGTTAATCCATATGAAGCAACCTACAAACTGTTGCAATCAGGAAAAATAAATAAATAAATAAAAATTCCT
>WWET01005593.1:24061-35207 GCA_011038615.1 Limnodynastes dumerilii | reverse complement strand
ATATATATTTGTAGTCTGTTAAAGCTATTCGCTCAGCAATTGCAGCCACCATTGCATCACATGCTTGTGTGAACACAGATAATATGCTTCTCAGCCTGGATATGAAACATTCCTTTGACATGGTATCGATGGGCCCCACATGGTAGCAGTGCTGAAATACAGACGTTTGACCCTTCCTCTATTAACTTCATTCAATACCTATACACAGACCCTACCTCACATCTCCTAATTAATGGATCACAGAGCCCCCCAATTCGACTGGAAAGAGGAATAAGACAAGGGTGCCCCCTATCTCCCCTCTTGTTCAACATAGCCATAGACTCCCTATTTTGGATCCTTCAGGGTATGGTAGAATTTAAGGAGATAGGGATTGGACCTTCTGAAATTAAGATCTCAGCATTCTACTTTATATAGGAAACCTGAGATCCTTCTTAAAGCTCATTCTGGAACTATTGCAGAATTTTGTCTGGGCCTCTGGCTTCAAAGTTAACATGACTAACTATAGCCCTTTCATTGCGCCCTCAATGCTCCCAACCAAAATGGAGCTTAGAATTACCCTTTGAGTGGGCTAGACCCTATATATATATACTATTTGGGAGTGAAAATAAAAAAAAATCCGTCCCTTCTCTATGAGACCAATATTTTCTATGCTATTAGAAATCTCTTGCATGAGCTGGAGGGATGGAGAATACTACCTTTTTCATTTCTAGGGTGTACCAGTTTAATTAATATGATTTCCTTTCCCAAAATTATGTATTAACTCCACACGCTTGCATCAACATGACCAGGAAATTCCTTCTGAAATTAGAGATAACCCCTTACTCTGGTCTCCACGTAAGGTGTGGCATTTGATCCAGCACCAATTCCACCTTAACGCCCATCATTCCCCTTTTCTTCCTTTCATTGGCAACCCAGAATTCCAACATGGTGTGGCATCCTACCCCTTCACAGCATGGCATAAGGAGGGACACAAAATGGAAGTTGCTCAATTAATTTATAGGTAAATTCAAACAGGTACATGAAAGGCAGGGGTAATCAGCTAGCAACAGAAACACAGGAAAGGAAATGCCCCAGCAACACAGCCATTAACCAGTAACAGACATGACCATTTTATCTGTAAAATAAAATGCAGAAACATCCGTTATACATATTTGCGCAAATATATGATAAGCCACCAGCCACCGTCAAGACCTTTCTGCATATGATGGTTATAACTCTAAAAATAAGAGTCCAAATGTTGGGTCATATATATATGTTTTTAAATTTAGAGCTAACTTACCCCAGAGGCA
The DNA here is from genome assembly GCA_011038615.1 of Limnodynastes dumerilii. NCBI lineage: Eukaryota > Metazoa > Chordata > Amphibia > Anura > Limnodynastidae > Limnodynastes > Limnodynastes dumerilii. The sequence goes on along the minus strand of WWET01005593.1, from coordinate 33,918 downwards.
CCCCTTATGCTTCCAAAATACCTGCTGTGGAACAACACCCCCTCTCAGCTGCTGCTCTCAGACAAGCCCATAAACAGTATACACACAAAGTGGAAGTTGCTCAATCAATTTATAGGTAAATGCAAACAGGTGCATGAAAGGCAGGGGTAATATCCTAGCAACAGAAACAAAGGAAAGGAAATGGCATTAGGAGGGACTTGTATCTATCAATCAAATAATGGACCCTGACAACGACAGACCCTACACTTTTGAAAGGGCTTTAGAGAAATTTCCATTTCTGCGCACGCAACAACTTGCATACATTCAGGCACAGCATTAGGCTAACAGGATGTAGCATTTCCTTTCCTTGGAGGATAAACGTAACCCCTTGGATGTTAGAAGAAGGCAATCACTATGAATGATAAGTTCTTCCAGACACCTTTGGACCATAGGAGAGTCTGTTCAGGACTCTCTCAATGGTCCACTGTGTTTCCAAATCTTTTGTGTAAAGATCTTTTAAGTACACTAAACTACTCTTGAAAAGTTCCTTCTACTATAATGATATGTTTTTTAAATGTTATGCAATGAAATTCAAAGCGTATGGGCCTTGAGCTTATCAGCTTCGTAACAACGCATGAAGGGGTGTGCAAGCCATACGAAACCCGTAATTACGCTTTGAGGGCGAGGTGAGGCATTTAAATCAAACAGTATGGGCGTGCTAAGCATCGTAACTTCGCAAGGAGCCTATGGAGCGGTTACGCTCAGAAAAGTTAGGCTGGAGTTTGGTCGATGTAAGACGGCATAAATACGGACGACCTAGGGGAGTGCCTAGGGGAGTGCTTCGTAAGTACGCTGGGGTAAATATGCTATGCACAAGGGCGTATCATGTGCGTAGGTCTGGATAATAACCCTAGATTACTAAATTACTAGATTACTAAAGAGTTGTTGCTGCAGTTTTAAGAGTCGGACACCAGATTACCACCTTTAATGCACATTAATGGGTTGAAAAAGTTTTGTCTGCAGGGTCATTTGTTCGGAGAAACAGTTTTAAGGCATCGGAACAATACCTTTTTAGCCTCAGTAGAGGTTAGTAGATAATCAGAGAGTTTTTATGGTCTTCGTGGCATTCAAAGTGATGAAGTTTCCAGGTCCATAAGATTAATGTGTGATCCGACCATGTTATTGGGAGAATTTGAGCAAAGTGGGATTTTTGCAGAGACCATTTGTCAGTAAGAATAAGGTCTATACAGGAATATGAATTGTGTACATTGGAGAAAAAAGGTGTAATCCTTGCCTTTAGGATATTGAACCCTCCATACATAGTACAAATCAAACTCTGAATGTAATTACCTAAACGCTAGAGAAGAAGCAGAGGAATCAGGTGTTGGGGGAATAGAAGGGGGGCGGGATTTATCAAGTTTTGGGTCTAATACTAGGTGAAAATCCCCTAAAATAACTAAGCTGCCCTTTCTGTGCTTCTGGATAATTTCATAGAGGTGTCGCAAAAAAGGGACCTGTCTACAGTTAGGGACATATAAAGAAACAATTGTCTGCCATTTTTCTCCCAGAAGGCCATATAATATTAGGTTTTTGTCTTCGGTTTTAGATTTGAGAACGATTTGGAGGCCTGCTATAAAGAGGACAGCTACACCAATGCGCTTAAAAGGGCCATTAACAGTAAAACAAAGGAGAAAACGATTGTCTCTAAAAGCACTAGAATTGTTTAATGAAAAATGGGTCTCTTGGACTGCAACAATATCTGGATTGTGTTTATAGAATGTGGTGAGAGCCAACCTATGTTTCTGGGGTGAATTTAAACCTCTGACATTTAAAGATAGAAGTTTAACCATTGCACAGTAATAAAATAGTGATATAAGTAAGTCGCATAGGATATTTTAATAAGTTTTGTAAATATGCAAACATTAGGAAGAGCAAATGTGTGTCCCAGAATGGATAGGGTGAGGGTGGTAGGGGGAGTGGAAAAATATGGGGAAAGAGAACTGAAAGAAGCCAAAACATAAGGCCAAAGGGCCGGATCCAGAACTACATCCGTCTTCCATAGACGGACGTAGTTCAATAAACAGTAGCTACTGTGCATGCGTATATGCGGTCTAAAAGACCGCATATACGCAATCTACGTATTGAAACGATACGCAGATTACGTACAATAGCTACTACGCATGCGCAGTAGCTACTGTTTATTGAACTACGTCCATCTATGGAAGACGGACATAGTTCTGGATCCGGCCCAAAGTGTTTACCACAGAGTGACGCGGTAAAAGCCAAAACTGGGGAGTGGTATATATAATAGTTATATAAGCAAATAGTATTTAACTTTAAACATCTCTAGGTAAAAGAACAAGTAGGAGTTTATATATCTGAAACAAATATAAAGTAATTCTAAAGCAGTTAAATAGAACCGTGATTAATTCCATACAGTATAATAACTATAGACCATAACAGTTTAGAAAAAAAAGAAACAAAAACAACATAACTGACTAAGCCGATCATGAAGAAAGTTTTTCAACCGATGGGTTCAGCCCACTTGAGACCATTCCTTTTAAGAAGCGCTTGTGGATTGAGGAGATGTTGGGATTGGGATGTTCCACTCCGTTAAGAGCTTGACACCTGCCTCCAACGATGAAGCCACATAAGTAGTCTTCATATTGTATCAGAAGTTTAATTGGGAAACCCCAGTGGTAGGGAATACCTTTATCTCTGAGGACAGATGTAATGGGTTGGAAGGATCTTCTCTTAGTGAGAGTGGTGGCCAAAAGATCAGGAAACAATTGAAGACCATCTAAGAGGCCAGAGTACTCAGCATGTCTAGCAGCTTGCAGCACTTGCTCTTTAATGTGGAAAAAATTAAGACGGAGGAGAATATCTCTGGGGAAGTTCCCTGTAGCATTGGTAGTTGGTGAATCCTATCAATAAGCAGATCATAGTCTTTAGCCTCTGGTAGTAACTTGTGGAAGATATCTAAGGCATACTGTGGGAGGTCTTTGTTGGAGACTGATTCAAAAATCCCTCTTATTTTAATGTTGTTCCGTTGTGAATGGTGCTCTAAATCTGCTACTTTGGGCCGTATTCAGAGAACTGTTTCCTTAAAAGTACGCAATTATATGCACGCCTGATACAGGCTAAACCCCCACACACCCATGACACTCCCCTCTCTTGGCCATGCTGTCGGTGACTTATGAGTCCATAGACCACTTGTAACCTTTCGTGAGCAGTATGTGTCCTCCATACGTGCAATTCATGTTAGTCGCGCCCACATATCATTTAAATGCCTTCCTCCGCCCATTTTTATAAAATTTTCGCGTGCGTATATTTGCGTTGCATATCCGGACATATGTATCCAAGTGCAATTCACAAGTCCATGAGGCTCTTATCCGCGTATAGTCTACGTTAACTACGTAAACTAAGTTACTACGCATACGCAGTTGAAACTTACCTAAAAATACGCACGGAACTGGCCGTAAAAATGGTTCTCTGAATATGGCCCTTTATCTCTTAGTTGTAGAACTTTCGTTTGAAGTGAGTCATAAGCATTGATAAAATCATTATGAGAGGAGACCAATTCTTCCAATTTGAATTCAAGGTGGTCTGTATGTTCGCCGATTTCAGATATCTCAAGTTTAATTTCTCTGACAGCAGCTTTCATATCCGATGTTAGGTTATGTTTTTGTTATGACACCAATACAAGAAGTATACAAGGTAATGGTACCCCGGGCTTACCCCGACAGGGAACCGGGGTGACCAGACAAGAGATAAAAGAGAAACGGGTAACTCACCAGTTTGTAGAGCCTGATTTCTGTCTGAGTGTTCGCTAGAGCCCCTGATGGTGGGGATAGACTGGAGCTGGTGGGACTTCGTCAGGATACGCACCTTCAGAGAAAACCCGGGAGAAGAATAGAAAGAACAGATAGGATAAGACAGAGCTAGTGTAGAAAGAGGAGTAAATGGGAGGAGTCAGGTCAGCAGAATGTGACCTGAGACAAACAACAAGCAACAGATAACAATGACACCAGACCGAAGAAAGGAACACAGGACAAACCAGACAGACACAACGAACGGGGGAGGGGCAATCGCACTCACACTCAGACCAAAGGAAATCCTCTAAGGGATACAATTACTTGCACACAGGAGAGCAAAGGGTAAACCACAATGGATCAACAACAGTAAGGGTAAGATATGGGAAGTGACACAAGAGGTACACAGGCAGGAACCAGGCAGGGCAGATATGGGACACTCAAAAATAGGAAACGTCCTGGACGCCAGCCCGTCAGTGCAGAAGTAAAGAGAAGTTAGTTGTACTGACAGCGAGACTTGGAGCGCAGAGAGGAGGCAGCGGGGATGGAAACCAGGAAGTGACCGTCCGACGGAGAGGAGGAGTCCCCTGAGGCTCCGACGGACCAGCTGGGAGCAGGCAGCACGCGACGGCAGGGAGAGGGGGCAGCGGTGAGTGCGCAGACCGTGACAGTTTTAAATGATGTGAGGAGATGATGCATTATTTTCCCTGTTAGTGGAGCTTCGAGATCGATGCTAGAGTCAAGTTCTTTGTGAGTCATGGGAGTGGTGTCTTTTGCTATGGGAAGAGGTGAGGCTGGGGCATCTCCCTCAAGAGGAGTTGCTTTTAGTAACTGATCTAGAAGATTGCGCTACAGGGAAGCGTAGGCAAGGTTGTAATCTTCGAATTTTTGGGAGGCATAATAATGCATAATGGTTTTCTCTCAAGAGTTTTGTTTTTATTTTTTTTATTTTTTATAATGGCGACAGAATATGGAAAAAGTCACTGCATGAGTGGGGGAGGAGTGAAGGTTTATTCCATTATGATGGAGCAGCTACACATCTCACTATATTAATTTGTAAGGTCCAGGATGGTACTGTCCAGCGGGGAGGAGGAGTCTCCTGAGGCTCCGACAGACCAGCTGGGAGCAAACAGCACACGACGGCAGGGAGAGGGGGCAGCGGTGAGTGCGCAGACCGTGACATTACCCCCCCCTTGACGAGGGGTTAAGGAACCCCTACTATAAGGCTTCCCCGGAAACTTTAAGTGAAAGTCTTTTAAGATTTTGTCAGCATGAATATTCTCCGCAGCTACCCATTCCCGTTCCTCTGGGCCATACCCCCGCCAATGAACTAAATAAAAAACTTTACCCCGAATTTTCTTGGAGTCAATTATTTTTTTGACAAAAAATTCTTCATTACCATCAACGAGGATAGGAGCGGGTTTGGAAAAAGGTTTGTTAAAGAATTTGTTGGATTTGAAATATGGTTTCAATAGAGATACGTGGAAGGTGTAGGAAATGCGCATAGTGGGAGGTAGTTTGAGACGGAAGGCTACAGGGTTAATTTTACGAATAATGGGAACCAAACCAATGAATCGTGGCCCAAGCTTTTGTGAAGTCTGACGTAAATGAATATTCTTAGTAGAGAGCCACACTTTATCTCCAACCTTGAAGCTGGTGCAGGAGCGATGGGGATCAATCCGGGTCTTGGAGACTAGAGCTGCGTTGAGTAGAGCTTGACGCACCCTTTTCCAAATGTTCTTCATGCGTTGAGTAAATTTAGAAAGGTCCGAATCAGAGGTTCATTCAATAGAATATAATGAGCTGGCTCTAGGATGCAGGCCTGAGACACAAAAAAATTGAGAGATTTTGGTAGCAGAATGAGTAGAATTGTTGTAGGCAAACTCAGCATAAGCGATGTTATCAGCCCAATCCTTTTGGGAAGCAGATGAAAAACAACGGAGATACTGCTCTAAGACCTGGTTGACCCTCTCAGTTTGACCATTGGACTGGGGGTGGTAACCTGAGGATAAACTGATTTTAATGTGTATTAAAGAACAGAAAGATCTCCAAAATTTGGCCACAAATTGTGAACCCCGATCAGACACAATATCCGAGAGTAGCTCATGTAGCCGAAAAACATTCTTGACAAAAAGTTCAGCCAAAACCTTGGCGGATGGTAATCCGGACAGAGGAACAAAATGAGCCATCTTGCTGAACTTATCGATAATGACCCAAATAGTGGTACAGCCTTGAGACTTGGGAAGATCCGTAATGAAGTCCATGGACAGATGGGTCCATGGACGTTCGGGAACAGAGAGCGGATGATGAGCACCCTGTTGGGGTTGCCTTGAGGCTTTATTTTGAGCACAAACAGTGCACGCATTCACAAACTCCTTGACATCTTTGGACATGGCAGGCCACCAAACATATCTATTTAAAGAAGAAAGAGTTCTCTGGATACCGAAGTGACCTGCTGACCTTGTCATGTGAGTCTCTTGAAGGACATTTTTCCTTAATGAAGCAGGAACAAACAAGCGATTCACTGGTTTATTTCTGGGACTGAGATGTTGTAATTGAAGCAGCTGGGACTGTAAGTCCTGAGTGAATCCAGCGATAATGGTTTGCTTAGAAATGATAGGCAGAGGTTGAGATGATGAGGGATTTTCAGACAAAAATGAACGAGACAAGGCGTCTGCTTTCTTATTGAGAGAACCAGGACGATACGTAATAGAAAAAGAAAATCTAGTGAAAAATAAAGCCCACCGGGCCTGCCTGGGGTTGAGTCTCTTAGCAGATTCAATAAAAGCAAGGTTTTTGTGGTCAGTGAGGACCGTGATGTTGTGGCCCCTTCCAACCAATGCCTCCATTCTTCGAAGGCCAGTTTGATGGCCAACAGTTCCCTATTGCCAATGTCGTAGTTTTTTTCAGCAGTAGAAATTTTTTTTGACATAAATGCACATGGATATAGACGATGATCAGTAGAATCCTCTTGTGAGAGAACAGCCCCAGCCCCCACGTCTGAGGCATCAACTTCAACAATAAATGGTTTGTCTGGATTAGGATGACGGAGAATAGGGGCAGTGGTAAAAGCAATTTTCAACTGTTTGAAAGATTCTTTGGCCTGTTTAGACCAATTGCGAGTATCAGCCCCTTTTTTAGTGAGATCCGAAATGGGGGTCATCAATACTGAGAAGGCATGTACAAAGCGTTGATAATAATTTGCAAAACCCATAAATCTTTGGACGGCTTGAAGGTCTGTGGGTTGAGCCCATTCCAAGATAGCACAAACCTTGGCAGGGTCCATGGCGAAGCCTAGAGGAGTGATCCGATATCCCAAAAATATGACTTCAGTAATTTCAAACTCGCACTTCTCAATCTTGGCATACAATTGATTTTCACAGAGTTTTTGAAGTACTTGAATGACATGAGAACGATGTTCCTGTAGAGTGTGGGAGTAAATGAGAATGTCATCAAGATAAACAATAACAAAGATGCCCAAAAAGTCTCTGAGGACGTCGTTAATGAGATCCTGGAAGACTGCTGGGGCATTGCACAAGCCAAAGGGCATGACAAGGTACTCATAATGACCTGATTGCGTATTAAAAGCAGTCTTCCACTCATCACCTTCACGTATTCTTATGAGGTTATACGCACCACGGAGATCAATCTTAGTGTAGGTGGTGGCGTCTTTAAGCTTGTCGAAGAGGTCAGTGATGAGGAGTAAAGGATATTTAATTTTTATAGTGATCTGTTCAGATTGCGAAAGTCAATGCAAGGACGAAGTGACTTGTCTTTTTTAGACACAAAAAAAAACCCCCGCTCCCATGGGAGAACGAGAAGGACGAATGAACCCTTTTTGTAAATCTTCCTTAATATACTCTTCCATGGCCTTGGTTTCAGGTATCGAGAGGGAAAATAGTCTGCCCTTGGGATAAAAGGCGCCAGGCACCAAGTCAATTGCACAATCATAAGGCCTGTGAGGAGGGAGTCTGTCTGCCTTTTTTTTTGAAAAAACATCTTGGAACGCCATATATTGAGGAGGAATGGCAGGGTCAGGTAAGGACACTTGACGAATGGGAAGAATCATACAAGATTCACAGGAGGTTCCCCATTTCATGATTTTGCCTTTGGTCCAAACAATGGTAGGGTTGTGTTTATTCAGCCATGGGTGGCTCAGGACTTCCTTGGCAACCAGAGATGCAATGATATAGAATTTTAAGGTTTCTGAATGACAGGTTCCTATCAGGAGCTGAACAGACTCGGAGACACGAGAGATGAGTCCACCAGGAAGGGGTTCTCCGCTGAGACCACATGCCGTGATGGATGGTGACAACGGGTAAGTGGCTATTCCCCAGTTCTTTGCTGAAGTAGCATCCATAAAGTTACCGGCGGCCCCACTGTCCACAAAGGCCTGGGAGGAAACAGTGCTGGAAGAAGTTTTGATCACCACAGGAATAATGAGGGAGTTAAAGGAGGAAATTAAATTAATACCCAGATGAATCTCCTCCGAATTCACCTGGATGATTCGTTTCCCGAGGGTCTGGACTTCTTAGGGCACTGGTCAGCCATATGTGCCTTACCTCCGCAGTACAGGCAGAGGCCTAGGGAGCGCCGGTGATCCTTTTCCATTTTGGACAGTCTGAAGGAACCGATCTGCATAGGTTCATCATCGGAAAAGGAAGCGACAGGAGACACCGAAGAAACAGTTGAAGGGAGAAAGGTCCTTTCCAATTTGCGCTCTTTAAGTCGCCGATCAACTTTAATAGCCAACTTCATGAGATCCTCCAGAGTAGGAGGAGTGGGATATTGGACCAAGGAATCTTTGACCTGTTCGGATAGCCCCAGACGGAATTGCGAACGAAGAGCCGGGTCATTCCAATGACAATCCGTGACCCAAGTACGAAATTCGGCGGCAAATTCTTCCACAGATCGTTTGCCCTGACGAATTGATTGGATTTTGGCCTCCGCAGTGGACTCTAGATCTGGGTCGTCGTAAATAATCCCCATGGTATTAAAAAATTCCTCCACTGAATGTCTGGCGGGATGAGCAGGATCCAAAGTGAAGGCCCAGGATTGAGGTTCCCCCTGCAGCAGGGAAATAATGAGTCCTACTTTCTGAAATTCGGAGCCAGAAGACAGGGGGCGTAGTTGGAAGTATAATAAACAACTGTTTTTGAAGAGTCGAAACTTGGAACGGTCACCCTGGAAGCGATCGGGAAGCGGAGCCTTAATGTCTTGGACTGGGGCAGCAGGACTTGGTTCCGGTGGAGAAGGAAGGAGAGAAGCAATTGCCTGTGCCTGGGAATCAACCTTGGTAGAAAGGTTTTGGACCACCTGACCAAGGTGAGACACCTGCATAATTAGTACATTGATGGCTTCAGAGGCAGCAGAATCCATGATATTGGATGACCACGAGGTCCAAAGACCTAAGTATTTTTTGGGCCGGTTATAATGTTATAGAAATAGGTAAAGGGATTTGTGTGCGCTCAAGCAATGGGACTAGTTGTCAATGAGGATATCTTATCAGGATACTATATTAAAGTAAGGATGGTGAGGAGGGCAAATGTGGATATATGAAAATGGTGATGGTGAGTCACTGGATAAGAAAAGGGGTATGTAGCCCGTGTTGGATGATGTAACTAGGTATTGAAAATAACTGGCGAAGGTGGTAACAAGGCCTGTGTTGGAGTGGTTTAACAGTATATAACATTAATAGTCATAAGGCGACGTCACTGGAGGTTGGAGTTGGTGGTAGTATGTTGTTGTGATTGATGAGTTCTGTATGGGCTTGTAAAGATGGTTCCATCCAGATTAAAGGCAAAAAAGAGAAGAGCAATCCAAAATAGTGCGTTATCAGGGTAACTGGGAGAGTAGGAAAGATAATGCACTCACCTGATGTGTGTCTTGAACGTTAGCCTGTCAGGTGGAGTGTCTAGTTTGTTGCGCTGGTAATATGGTGTTTCACCGTCAGTGTTGTCGTCTTCAGAACGGGTACTGGAGACACAGCTGCAGTCGGGATACTGCTCATGTAGTCTGGATACCGTGCTGGCGTCGGCGCTCCCGCAGGGATTCCTCCTCGCTGGG
>WWET01005592.1:71948-83599 GCA_011038615.1 Limnodynastes dumerilii | reverse complement strand
AGCAGGAAGGCATTATGGTCTGGGTCATTTTTGGACTGTAGAAATGAAGCCACTGCATCTACACCTTGAATATGGTTTATAGAGGTGTAGAGTGACTCTACGTCCAGAGTTACAAGCCAAATTGATGGTGGTACATGGACTCCTTCTAACCGTAATAGTAGATCTGCCGTGTCCCGTAAATAGGACGGTAATGCGGTAACAAAATCTCTAAGAAAATAATCCACGTATTTACTAGCTTGCTCTGTCAATGAATTATTCCCAGAAACAATGGGCCTTCCTGGTGGTCTAGTGGGATTTTTGTGAATTTTGGGAATTAAGTACAATGTAGCGACTCTGGGATGGTTTACATTTAAAAAATCAAAGTCAGCAGAAGTAATAATATTACAGGTTTTTGCATCTCCTATCAATTTATGATAGGAGGTAAGAAATTCTGTAGTAGGATTAGCATATAACAACTTGTAACACGTTTGATCATCAAGTTGACAATGGGCCTCTGTAATATACATGTCGTTTGTCAATAAAACTACATTGCCTCCTTTGTTGGACTGTTTTATGGTTATATCTTGCCACGATTCAATTTCCCTCAAAGCCATTGATTCCCAATAGGACAAATTTGAATGTTGAGGATTCACTTTTTTAGTACTCAATAATATATCAAATTCCTTGGAAATAAGATTCCTATATGTAATCAATTCTGGAAATTTATTTAAATCAGGAAAAAAAGTTGATTTTCCTCTGAAAGGGTCAGAAGGCATTGAGTTTATATTGTCTGTTGATAAGTTATCCAAAATATCTATAATCTTAGATTCATTATCATTCCAGAAATTTTCAGATTGTATAGATGTTGCATTGTAGATTTTATGCAATGCCAATTTTCGTAAAAATAAATTAAAATCTTTCTCCCAGGTAAACCGATGAAAATCTTTTACCAGGGAGAAAGATAAGCCCTTTGTCAAAACGTTAGTGTGATATTCATTCAGTACCTTGTCTTAGAGGTTGATAATTTGGAGTGAGTCGTATACATGAGATTGATTTAATACCGTCGCCTCATTCGACCCCTGTTGCGTCCGCGATTGAACATTTGGTATTGGCCTCTTGTGCCTCTTCCTCCCCCTCCTGATCTTATATGAATGGGACTGGTTGGATGATTTTGTCCTAAAAAAGACGGAGATGAGGAAGCATGGGAGGGTACAGATACGGTATTATTCCTAATTGACTGACTGTTAACCATTTCATCATCATCTCCAGATTCAACTTCAGAACTCGAGGGCGTGCCTGTTTGAGATCTGGTTTTGATATTGTCATGTTGACCACGCCAAGTATAAACTCTATCAAAGCCAAAGTCATTTTTAATCTCTTGTAAACTTAGATTTTTTCTTTTGCATTATTTGATGTTCAAACGCCTCCAAATCAGACTTCAACTTTGTATATTGGGCTTGAAATATATCCAAATTTTCAAATTCCTTAAGGGCAGTTGTAATTTTAGAAATATCAGTTTCCATTTGAGTCAACTTCAATTCGTCATGTTTAATGAGGACAGTCAAAAGATCTAGAGAACATTTAGTTAATATACTTTCCCATTCAGTTCCCAAAGTTGGGGTAGCCAATTCAAAAGCTGGGAATACCAAAGGACATAGTCCTCTAGGTGTTATTTTGTGACGTAAATAATTATTGCTCGTGGACACATTCCACAAGGCTTTAGTCTGTTTATACAGAATACGAGCCCCATGTATTGTAAAGATCCTGAATAAACATTTGCCAGTACTAACTAGCAATTCTCTTTACAGTGAAGCTTTGGGTTCATATATTCCAATGTGTTGGCGGAGAGCTACCAATTTAAAAGACACGTTAGTGTCAAGCCACTTTTCAAAGAGCAAACAGACAACGATTGGCAAATCTCTTTACAGTGAAGCTTTGGGTTCATATATTCCAATGTGTTGGCGGAGAGCTACCAATTTAAAAGACACGTTAGTGTCAAGCCACTTTTCAAAGACCAAACAGACAACGATTGGCAAATCTATTCAGGGATCTTACCCTTGTAACACATGTAAGGGATGTGATCATATGATTAAAACTCAATCTTATATTGATAGATATAATGTTACCCATGTCATTCAGGAAATGTAATTTAGGTTTTGGTCTGCCCGTGTAATATGCGATATGTGGGTAAGACCACTCGTAAATTTAAAATAAGACTGTTGGAGCATGTTGGAAGCATACGTAACAGCCTTAGAGACAAACAAAATTTGAAACAACTATCCCCCATTGCCAGACATTTTCTACGATATCATAACTCGGATCCATCAGGTTTACGGGAATTTGTTATTGAGAAGAATAGATTAGATATTAGAGGGGGCGACCTTGATACAAGATTATTACAGAGAGAAACAAATTGGATTTTTTTATTGAATTCCATACATCCTTATGGCCTTAATGAAGCCCTTAACTTCACATCGTATTTGTAAGTTGGCAATATTTGTTTCTTTACTTGGTAAGTCAGTGTGCTATAGTATATTTAAGTTGATTTTAGAAGCTAAATTAGTTTACTCTTACCTTATGACGACCTTTGGGTCAGTCTGTATCAGCATAAATGCATCTGTGGTTAATTGGGAGAAATCCCTTATTATTGCTCAAAAAATGGATCAATATTATTTGATATATTTATTGCAGAAGCATTTTTTATACAACATGTATAGATCCCTCGTTACTGAAGTTGGACCTTTATTCAATGAAATATCATTTTGAATTTTAAGAGGTAAAATATAGGCTCTATTTAATTGAATCATGATATGGTACTATCCTGGAATTAGTTAATTTCCACTTCATATGTAAAAATATATTGTTTCTATTTGGATAAAGATACTTTGTCATATCGATAGATGATAGTTGGACAAATTGATAACATAAGAAATATGGTTATTTCTGTTATGGAAATTGGGTATATACATCTTTAATGAATAACCAAGGTGCTCGATTTTTGTACTGAAATGTATATGTACGCTGACGATATCCTTTTTTGACTCTTTGATGTGAAAATATGAGACAAGTGCTTTATGTCTGTGTACAACGATTTAGTTCCAGAATTTTTCTGGCATTTGATATATGACATTAGATTTGATGTCAATTTGTGCAGATTATAAAAAACACTATTTTGTAAACAATTGTGTCGATATCCAATGGTCATCATGTCCACTCATCCTGATTTAAGAAAGGGATGAAATCTTTTTTCCATGCAGTATTATACAGTGAGGATGAATAAATTGATCACAACGATTATGTATTTTGGATAATTTACACATACGACCGTTATGCTAATCTGTAATTATTATTCGGATTGAGCAAATATATTATATAGATTTCTTATCTATTAAATTTATTAAAACAGTTATATACTTGTGGTCTTTATATCAGCTTATGACCCTGGGATGTGTAAAATGATAGCCGTGGTGTTCTCTTTAAATTAACTATTTACTATCAGATTCCCCAGTACAGCATTTTCATATGTTTTATATAATTACAGACATATGATGCGATAGGATAATGTATAATATCATTATAAACTTGATATACACTAGCATGAATTTATTTACAACGTCTGTCTAATCAAATAAAATAATGGGTTGTTTAAATATTTTTTGCTTCCGTTTATTAGAGGGCTGACACATCTGCTGTTGTTTGTTTCATCTCCAAGATCCTAGGCTTCTCCTTTAATGATTTAAATATAAATACTTTGTATATCTTTGAAACAAAATTAATATGTTTTGTTTTCCTTTGTAACGTTTTGCAGTTCAGGTGTTTCCTTGATTGATCTCCTGCGGTCCTTGCTGATTGGTAGCCGGCAGGATAAATACACGGGCATTACTCACCTGACCCACAGCCTCCTACGACGAAGCCGAAACGCGCTGCGCGCGTCGGACTCTCTTCCTGCCTCCATGTGCACTGGAGGCGGTGATCGTGTAACAGGATCATGCTGATTATTTGCTGCATTCGTGACCCATACCTCCAGGGGAACTTGTAGGGCAAGTATACTGCCTAGGAATAGGCGAAGTGCAGGCCGTGAGGCCGCTATGGGGAGCATTGTTTTAGGGATAGTGATAGCCTCCGTTATGGGTTGCAGCAATTAATTCCAATATATTTATTTATCACTCCTGTCTTGTTCAAACGGTTTTTACTGATTGTTATATATATATATAAAGAAATAATTGCTTTTTATCTTTCGCCATATTTATGTGTATTGAATGACACTATACTACATCAAATAATATCTGTAATTTGAATTGTTTAAATTAACATAATATTTTGTACTTTGATTGGTTCTATTTAATTTACAAAGGTATAAATTTCTACATTTTTTGGACAATTAGTGCCCTTGCTAAGAGTTGTGTTGTAGAGTTGTTATGTCTGTGTAGTGACTCTGAATTACTTTATTCTGAATTATTTTATAACTCCAAGGTGCACCTCCCAATATAGGGAGTATTTATTATGTCTATGAGATATAGAGCTGTGCAGTACAGTAATTGTTTTCTTTGTATTAAACTGGTTACTAATTCAGGGTTGGGGGCCCCATTTTTTCTTTTTGCCCCTGGTGCTAAGATTTCTAGTTAAGGCTTTGTATACATCAGTTTGTTAGCTTGTAGTTAAGAAAATAATTTTAAACATTAATTAGGAAAATATCTTTTTTTTTTACGGAGAAGAACATTTTCTTTCTTCTTTTTTTTGGTTCTAATTTGAATTACAAATGAATCTACCATGGTGTCTACATAGAAGCAGATCTGAGAACACTCAATGGACGATGGTAGGTTCCTATTGGAATTGGATGGTGAAAATACCCAATAAATTGTCAAAACACAGCTCATTCACCCTTTCAACTCCCTCATGCCACTTCATGCGCTCACATCAGTCGGCATGTTACTACAATCCTCATGCACCCTGCACTCCTGTTCCCCAGCATTACAGGGGTGTTACATACAGAGTAAATATTACTGCAGGGGTGTCACATGGGTTGCAGCAATTAATTCCAATATATTTATGTACCACTCCTGTCTTGTTTATACAGTTTTTACTGATTGTTATACATACAAAAAAATAATTGCTTTTTATCTTTCGTCCTATTTATGTGTATTGAATGACGCTATACTACTTCATATAATATCTGTAATTTGAATTGTTTAAATAAAAATTTTGTATTTTTTGATTGATTGGTTCTATTTTTACAAAGGTATAAATTTCTACATTTTTTGGACAATTAGTGCCCTTGTTAAGAGTTGTGCTGTAGAGTTGCCATGTCTGTGTGGTGACTCTGAATTACTTTACCCTGAATTATTTTATAACTCTAAGGTGCACCTCCCAATATAGGGAGTATCTATTGTGTCTATGAGATATAGAGCTGTGCGGTACAGTAATTGTTTTCTTTTTATTGAAAACTATACTGACCCTAGACCCTATTTACCCTCAATTTGGTTTACAATTTAGGATACCCTTATATTTATCCCAAGCATGTTTAAATTGTTCTACTGTATTGGCCTCAACCACCTCAGATGAGAGAATATTCCATTTATCTATCACCCTTTCAGTGAAGTAATTTTTCCGCACATTTCCTTTGAATCTACCACCCTCCAGTTTATATCCATGCCCTCCTGTTCTATTACACCTTTTCTTTTGAAAAATGGTACCCTCCTCTAGCTGGTCACAACCCTTGATGTATTTGAAAGCTGCTATCATGTCTCCTCAGTCCAGTGTAGAATATACACACTGAAATTTAGCGCTGATCTTGTTTAAATACCGCCTATGCATCAAGGACAGCAGGGAGAACTTCCGGAGTCACTCTCGGAAGTTGCATAGCGTCACTTCCGCAGCGACCGCGTAAGATCAGGCTATTTCGATCTATATGGAGAAACGGTGCTTGGAATCCATGTGGGCCGGTCACACCACCCGTTCCCCCGCTACTGAGCATAGTAGACAGGGGAGTAACATCAGGATCTGACCTGGAATGCGGCATTGGCCGCGGGTGAGAAGCTAAGGTAGGACAAAAAAAAAAAACAACTGACCGGCTGCTATCCACACAGGAAAAGAAAAAGACACAGGACACAGGAGGTGGAGTCTATTTATGTGTCAGGAGGGTCTTTTTCTTTTCCTGGATTGGCTCCCGCCACGTGGATATTACCCAGGGTACTATGCTGCCATCAATGATAAGGAAAACTCAATTTAGTTGATTTTACAAGAAAGGATTCAATGTCGACCCATTTCTTAGTTCCCGGTGGTAGGTGCCAGGAAATGATATGGTTAAGTTGGGCTGCCTGAAAATATCTGGCTATAAAAGGCAAACCAAGACCCCTTTTGTTGTATGTTTGGCTAAATGTGCACGGTTGAGACAAGGTTTTTTTCCCTGCCATACGAATTTGGAGCATTGGGTTTGGAGATGAGACATCACCGAGGAGGGCACCAAGACTGGAAGGGTTTGAAAAAGATAAAGCAGGTGCGGGAGTAGGTTCATTTTTAAGACATTGATTCTACCAAACCAAGAAATATACTGATCCTTCCACCTATCCAGATCCTTTGTCAAAGCGTTTAACATGGGAGAATAGTTAGCTTTGTATAGAGAGGAATAATTTTTAGTGATCATGATCCCTAGGTATTTGATTTGGTGGTGGCGCCATTAAAATGCGTGTTTAGATTCCAAGACCTGTGAAAGAGGAAAGGGGATATGTAGAGCCAAGGCTTCAGATTTAAAATTGTTCATCTTGTAGGCAGAAAGCTGGCCAAATTTCTCAAGTGACGTCAGTAGGTTGGGAATGGATATAATCGGGTTGGTCAGGGTGAGCAGAATGTCGTCTGCGAACAACTGAACTGGGATGAGCCCAGTTGGACCCCTGAAATATCTGGGTTGTTTCTGATCATGGCGGCCAATGGTTCAATGCACAATGCAAAGATTAGTGGAGACAATGGGCACGCCTGTCTAGTCCCGTTACTCAAGGTAAAGGAATCAGACTGAATACCATTAGTAAGGACCATGGATGACGGGTTAAAATAGAGGGCTTGAATCGCTTTAACAAAATTACCCGTAAAGCCGAACGCTTCCAGGGTGGAGAACATAAAGGGCCATGTAATGTGGTCAAACGCCTTTTCTGCATCTAAGGCTAGAATCACCGAAGGAGTTTGATGAGTGTTAAAATAATGGATTAGATTAATAGTCCTCCGGGTGTTGTCCGAGGCCTGTCTGGAAGGGATGAATCTTACTTGATCAACCAGGGTACCCAAAGCACCATTCAGTCTAGTAGCTAAGACCTTAGCAAACAATTTAAGATCAGTGTTAATTAAGGAGATCGGCCTAAAGATGGCGCAGAGTGTGGGATCTTTTCCAGGTTTGGGGATGACTACAATCTTAGATCTGGTAGAATCCATGTGAAACTTGCCATCATGCAAAATAGAGTTAAAGAGGGAGGTGGCGTGGGTAATTAAGGTGTGAGAAAAAGCTTCATAGTATGCCATCGGAAATCCATCTGGTCAAGGTGCCTTAGACGGTTTCTGAGTTTTTAGGGCCAATGTAACTTCCTCCTCGGTGATGCCTCTGCTGATGCGGAGTGTAGCTGTGGGAGGTGGAGGGATGTAAGAAATTCTTGAATCTCCCTAAGCATGTGCGTAGGTTCCATAGTGGGGTGGAGATTGTACAGTTTCTCATAATATGTCTTAAAAATCTTATTGATCTTTGTGGGGTCATAATGTACTTTCCCCTGAGTGTCTCTGAAGGAGCCAATAGCTTGTGTTTGCTTTGTTACTTTTGTCATAAAACTTTTGGCAGGTCCAGCGGAGAGATCTCTCGACCTGTTCGGCAAGAAAGGTGGTAATATCCGCTCGTTTAGCATTGAGCTGCGCCAGAGTCACAGGGGAAAGGGTACGTTAATGTTCTTTATCCAGATTATATATCTGTGTAGAAAGGGTCTGCATGGGGGAGAGACAGGTTTTTTTTGCGGTGAGCTGCATATTTTATGATTTCACCCCTGATTACAGCCTTATGGGCTTCCCAAATCGTTGATTGAGGGCAATCATCTGATGAGTTCACCTCAAAATAGTCTATCAATTTATCCTTGATAAGAGTTTGAAATTGGGGAATTTTTAATAAAATTTAATTCAGCCGCCATTGAGTTCTGCCTAATTTGTGCTCTAGGATATTAAACTCTACTGAGACTATGGAATGATCTGACCAAACATTGGGGTGGATAAGTGAAGTGGTTATTGTCTGGATTAAAGAGGAGCTACTGAGAAAAAAATCTATCCTCGAGTACCTGCCATGAGGAGGTAAATAGAAAGTCAAATCTTTCTCCGTTGGGTGCAGTGAACTCCACGTATCAAACAGGCCGGCCTCCCGTACGTGTCTGTTCAGTGATTTAGAACCTGGTATGGGGGTGGAGCTAGAACTAGAGCTTGTTTTATCTAAGTGCTGCGAGAGCACCGTGTTAAAATCCCCTCCCACCAGTGTGTGACATTCTTTAAATGAATGTAATCTAGAAAAGAGGGTATGAAAGAACCCCGCACGTTGTTGGTTGGGGGTTCATTCACAAGGGTAAGCTGAGAAGGGCCTATAGTACCTTTAAGGAGAATGTAACGACCCTCCGTGTCCGTCTTGGTGTCAGTGGGTGTAAAAGGGACCGTACCTCAGATTAGAATGGCAACTCAATTTTTCTTGGAAGGGTGACTCGAATATATAGCTGTGGTGTAGCGTCTGGACGAAAGAGATGGGTGATTTCCATGTTTAAAGTGTGTCTCCTGTATAAAAACAAAGTCAGCATTTAGTTTGTCAATCGTTTTGAAAAGAAGAGAGCGTTTTTGAGGAGTGTTTAGACCCTTAGCATTTAGTGTCACAAAGGTTTGAGGCATCTTGTAAGCGTAAATAGACTAAGGATTTAGGGGTGAAATGGATGGTGACAATCCGGGGTGGCGGGATAGAAGGAGGCAAAAGAGGGAAGGAAAGTAGGAAGTAGTGAAAGGGTTCCTCAGAGAGGAGCCCCACTACCGTGGTTGAGTCCTAAAATAAGGACTTAGACGGGACCAAGCTAAGATAATATTCAGTAAACAATAAGTAAGGTTATCCCACGCCTGGAGTAAACCAGGTTAAAGGTCTTTAAAGGTGGGGGGTTGGTCTAGGCTGTTCCTAAGAAAACAAATTCTTAGTTACACCCGTGGTACCTATGGAAAATTTTTAAACCAATAACATTTAACTAACACAAAGAATTTACATGCGAGATGCATTAAGAGTATTTAAAGCTCCAAAATAAACAAATCAGACAAGTAAAACCTGAACTAGTCATGAACATGCCTAAAAACTATCAGCAAAGGCAAGTATACTTTACGATAATATAAGAGTCCAACTTTAAATGCAGTATCAGACGATGTCAGCTCCTGGCGATTCTCCCGGAGTCGAGATAAGTTGGAGTTTGCGTAAGAGTGAGCGGCCTTCTTCAGGGGTCTTGATGCTTTGCTGCCTGCCGTTAACATCCACCACCAGACGGAATGGGAATCCCCACTTATAGTTGTAGCCATGCTCTCGGAGCGGTGCAGTAATGTCCCGCAGCTCTCTTCTCTTTGCTATAGTGGAAGGGGCAAAGTCCTGGAATATTTGGAGTTTACAATTTTCATAAAGAATGTGAGGTTTTGATCTGCTAGCCGTCGTAATCTGTCTTATTGAATGTTTTGACTGGGTCAGTAAAGTATTAGATAAAGGGGGAGCTGTAGACATAGCTTATCTAAATTTTAGTAAGGTTTTTAAACACTGTGCCACATTGCAGACTTATAAATAAACTGAAATTTTTCGGATTAGACTTAAAGATAGTTGCATGGATATGATCTTGGTTACAAGATAGCAACAGAGGGTTATAGTAAATGGAATCCCTTCTGGGGATGGTAAGGTAACCAGTGGAGTACCCCAGGATTCTGTACTTGGAACAGTGCTATTTATCTTTATAGGTGATATTGCCTGTGGTATCGAAGGAAAATATGACTTTTTGAAGAGGACACAAAAATATGTAACAGGGTAGACATGCCAGGAGGGGTACACAAAATGAGGGATGATCTAGGTAGACTGGAGGAATGGTCAAGAGTGTGGGAACTGCAGTTTAATGCCAAAAAATGCAAAATCATGCACAAAACCCAAAAGCTCAATATATCATTAATGACACTACATTAGACACTACTGAGGGGGAAAGGGATCTAGGAGTCATTACTTAATGTGAATTAAAGGTAGCCAAGCAATGTAACAAAGCAATGAGAAAGGCAAATCAGATGCTTAGTGGCATAGGGAGAGGAATTAGTAGCAGAAAGAGAGAAATAGTGATGCCCCTTTATAGATCGTTATAGATTTACCTAGAATACTGTGTTCAGTTCTGGAGGTCATATCTCCAGAAAGACATAAAGGGCCGTATGCAGAGCTCCGGCCGCATTGCATTTAAAAACCGCGTATACGCAATCTACGTTGCAAGAAGTAACGTAGATTACGTTACAAAATTACTGTGCATGCGCAGTAGCACTTTTCTGAAAACTCTGAATACGGCTCAAATACATTAGAGACTGTGCAAAGAAGAGCAACAAAAATGATGCATGGCATGTGTCACAAATCATACCATGAAAGGCTAGAAGAACTAAAAATGTATAGCTTGGAGCAGAGAAGGGAGAGGGGGGATATGATGGCAGCTTTCACATATATCAAGGGTTGTGACCGGCTAGAGTAGGGTGGCATTTTTCAAAGGAAGAGATTTAATAGAATATGAGGGTATGAATATAAACTGGAGGGTGCTAGATTCTGATGAACTGTGCGGACAAATTACTTCACTGAAATGATGATAAATAGGTGGAATAGCCTCTCATCTGAGTGGATTAATGCTAACACAGTAGTTTAATATGCTTGGGATAAATATAAGGATATTCTAAATCTTAAATAAATTGAGGGTAAATAGGATATAGGGTCAGTATAGTTTTAAATAAACAACTGGGCAGACTTGGTGAGCCATGTGGCTCTTATTTGCTGTCACTTTCTATGTCTGATGATATTCGAGATAATCCCCTTCTTATGACCACCTGTAACTCTGTTTTTTATAATGAAAACGACACTCCCTTAACCCTCGCTGCTCCCTCTATCTGCCCCTATTGGGTAATCCTGATTTTTAGGACTGCTTTGTTCCCTTAAATCCTTGGTAGACACAATATCTAAACACCCTCTTACCTTTGCTCATGCCAAAGACAAATTTACATTCCTACTAAATCACATTTTTACAAGTCCAGCACTATGGGCTGAATCCTCAACTGCGTCCGTCTTCCACACACGGCCATAATTTGCCTTTAGGTAGCTACTATGCATGTGTAGTAACTATTATACGTATCTACGTATATATATATATGTATATATATTATATGTATCTACGTATCATTTTGTTACGTGGATTGCGTATATGGGGTCTTCAAAGAAAGGGCGGTTTTGGACGCGTGTACAGCAACCTCCATTTTAGATGTGTATATATGTTTTTATTTTAAAGATAGAAATTCATATTTAGTTACTGAGTAATGGCTAGAGTGCCAGGCAATGCCTTGCTTTTTGTACAAATTCCCTGCCCAGTGCACCTGCCGTGTATATTACTTTAACAAACTGATTTGAGCAGCCTCCT
>WWET01005592.1:23429-33679 GCA_011038615.1 Limnodynastes dumerilii | reverse complement strand
GGCGGGCTGGGCTGCCATGCGCTCCGGTGCGAGTGTGTGGCCCCTTCCTTACGCTGGCTGAAGTTAGGGTAGCCATCAGCCGGCGTAAGGAAGGGGCCATACGCCCGCACAGGGGGAGTGCCAGGGGGGAGTCAGCGATGTAACGCTGAGCGTTAGCACGCTCAGCGCTACATCGTAGCTCTGGATCAGGCCCATCGCGTTCACCCAAGACTTGTCTGCTAGGCTTCTGAGTGTTCAAGAACAAGCTCCTAGTTGCAAGCCGAGCCATCTACTATTTGTCCCGGCAAACCTAAAAAAGGTGGTTTTGAAGGAGATCCATTGTAGCAGAGTCTATTGTCATGCCGGTCTTCATCGTACCATGAGTCTTTTTTCTCATTCCAGACTGGATTTACAACAATGATTTTTTTTTTACTTACATGACTAGTTTTCTGTTCAGAGATACTACGCATGCATAGTAACTATTTTACACTATCTACATAGCGTTTCATTACATAGATTGCATACATGCAGTCTTTAAAGACCGCATGTACGCAATCTACGTAACTAAACGCTATGTAGATCGCGTAAAGTAGTTACTACGCATGCGTGGTACCTCTGAACAGAAAACGAGGCACATAAAAAAATCGATGTTGTGAATCCGGTCCTCCGTTTGGTAGCTGAAGATGATCCGGGATATCGAGGACTTTGTCAGTGTTTGTGGTATCTGCGCTCAGAGCAAGATACCAAGGCAGATTCCCATTGGACCCTTAAACTATTACGCATTCCCTTATGTACTTGAACTCATATCTCCATGGACTTTAGTACGGATTTAACTTGTTCTGCAGGCTTTAACACCATTTGGGTAACAGCTAACGGAAAGAGTCAATCAGAGTCTGGAACAGTAGCTTTGTGCCTACATCTCCAAGTGTCAAGATAATTAGGTGGAATTGGTTCTCTGGGCAGACTTTGCTTACAACAATACTGATCATTCTTCTATTAAGGTTTTTCATTTCTTTTATGTGTTTGGGGTCAATCTTTGGGCAGGTCTGGTTGTCGACCTGGGATATTAGCCTCAGACAGCCCTCCATGAAATTTGGTCCTTGCTTTATTGGCCTCTTTAAGTTTATTAGGAGAATTAACCCTGTTTCTTTCAAGCTGGATCTGCCCAGGAACCCAAGGATACCGAATTCCTTCTGTTGCTCGCTGCTGAAACCCGCTATGGTTTCTAGGAAATTGGTTTGGGGGGGGGGAATAGTTACACATTATTACTGGCCATGCATCCTAGTTGCTGAGCATCCAGTACACTCCTCTGTATCGTGCTGGGCGGGAGACACAATTATTGGTCTTGACTGGATAATGAATGAGGGGAGGATGGTCTAAAGTCAGTATCTGATTGGACAGCCTCCCTGTAAATTGGCTGGCAGGGGCACGTTGCTTCTGTCAGTTAAAACTTCTTGCTGTTCTAGTCCTGTGCTTTGCCAGTGCAAGTCAACTTTGATTTCTGAGTGTTCCTTCCTGATTTAACCCTTTCTTCTTGTGTTCACCTTTCCTGCCATTCTCCTAACCTGCTGCTGATTGTTGTTCACCCCTTTGTTCACCCTATGTTCCAGCATCCATTCTCCTTTCATGTTCTGTAAGCCTGTGCCATGTGTGTAAGTGAGTGTGTGCTCTAGTCTGCCCACTGTTGCAGTGTTAGTCAGTATCCTCACTGGGTCCTTGTCTGGTCTTTTTCCCTTACACGCACACATAGAGGCTGCAACTGGTGGCAGTGACCTGCTGGGCGTCCTACAGTAAAGCCTAACCTCACCATCAGAGGCTCTAGAGAATACCAGGCCCCAGTAAGTCTCCGTGCCCCATTGAGTGGTTTCCTTACAACCTTGGAGTAAAAAAACAGTAATAAGAGAATGGCAATAACTTACAATAATGTCCAAGCAATAGCTGATCACAATAGTACCTCGGTACACATATGTCCCATCGTAGTTCTCCATTCACCATTATAATAATGGGCCATTATACCCCATGGCTTGTCACATATGAACCCCTTTGGTTACGGAACTGCTCCCAGGGTGTGGAATCACACTGGGGCCTGGTATTCACTAGAACCCCAGAAGGTGAGGATAGGCTTGTGCAGCAGGACACCCAGCAGGTCACAATCCCTGGAAGGCAGCCCCAGGTTAAACAAAGCACTAATAACCAGACGAGGGGGAATAATCCAAAAGTATTGATAAGTGCAAACAACAGAATACAATTAAAAAGAGGATATGAACTGAGAGCTACAATAACGATGACAAAACCAGGAACAATACAAAACCTATAGGCTATAAACACTAAAAAGTATAAACAGAAATCAGAGGGCACACTGTGCACAAGGTAGTAGTATGACGTATGAATGAAGTGTCCTGCGATGATCGTTGCGGAACCTCACGTGGCAGGTAACTTTAAGTAATTTAAATGAATGTAGCTGCCAGGCTTGCTGCGAGGAGAAGCGAAGCTAGATCAGCTTCATTCATTTAAAAATGGAGTTCTATATAAATAGTGTAAGAAACAAAAACATTACTAGTGACCAGGGTAACACTTGGAGTGTGGCGAGGGGGGTGGGCGGGTATATGGTATTGGTGTAGATTTGTGAGCAACACTGGCCCACTAGTGTCCCAAGAGTTGCTAGAAAATTGCTAAATAATGGTCCTCTGGGTTGGTGCGCTCGAACAAATTCATATGAGATGTCTAGGGGAAAGGCTGCATTAAATAAATGAAGCTGATCCATTCATTTAATTTAATTAAACTTACCTGTCCTGTGAAGTCCCGCGATGATCTCTGTGCTCATCGTAGGACACTTCATTCATACTTCGTATAAATGAAGTCCTGCGCATGCAGAGAAACTCCTGTGCAGGACTTTGAAAATTTCATGCGCAGTGGCTTCTTATCGGGACTCTGAAATATTCAGTGTCAGACGTGTCTCCCAGAGAGCTAAGTGTTGCTTTTTATCTTATTTTTATTTATATATTTTTTTACATGTATTATTTCTTTTTTAAGTTTAAGTGTAATTGAAAAAATTAGGTAGCTTTATTCCAGCGGTCTCCCCATACATGCCCCCTTTTTCCTCCCCCTAATAACAGCTATTAGGGGGAGGAAAATAGGGGTTTATGGGGAGATTGTTGGAATACTTACCCCTTTTATGCAAAGAGAGGAGTTTAAATTCCGCTCTCAGGCTTTGTAAATATAACGAACCGCTGGCCCGCTCTGAAAAGAACAGGCTGGCAGGGTGATGCATTATGTACTTGCGTCGACATGGAAACTGTAGTTTTCCATGACGATGTATGCTTTGTAAATATAAAAAACTTCATTTTCCTGCAAAGGAAAACGGGCATTAGCACAGGAAAATGATCTTTATGAATAGACCCCAAAGTCTTATGAAATTAGATGATATTTTTAATTTCATAAGATAGTGCTGCATTGGACCTCTGAACGTAGGGAATTGGTTTTCCTATGTTCAGAGTTCCATACATCAGGGTGACGACACTCTGTTCGATGAATTATACACATTGTGGGCGGGGAAAGGCATTTGTAAATGTACAGTATGGGCTGATTTAGACAAGGTATTCCATATGCACAGTGATACGCATAGAGGGGTTAAGGTAGGGTTATGGACACGTTAGTCAGCTAAAATGTTCTTGGGAGGGAAGTGTTATGGGAGTACACTAGCATTTTACATGTGGACTTTAGCAACTCTGCACATATGGAAAACAATCTAAATTCTGGATCTGGTTCTTTATTTATTTATTTAATGTTTGTGTGCACAAGACAAACATTGTATTTTAAACATACAATTAGTAGCAACATGAAAAGCTCCAACAGGAGTGAACTGATTACTTTCTTGGCATTATCTGACCATTTCTACACTGTAGGAAAGTCAACCATCCTGAACTCTATCAGAAATAACATGTAATAGAGAGCAATATGCTCTTTTCTGTTCACAGATTATATAGAGAATTGGTAATATAGGTTAGTTAAACGAGGAACAAGGGTTGTTTTATTGGTATGAAAGGGATAATAAAGACATGGGGCCTGATCCAGATCTACGATGTAGCGCTGAGCGTGCTAACGCTCAGCGTTACATCGCTGACTCCCCCCTGGCACTCCCCCTGTGCAGACGTATGGCCCCTTCCTTACGCCGGCTGAAGGCTACCCTACCTTTGCCCGGCGTAAGGAAGGGGCCATACGCTCACACAGGAGCGTATGGCCTCTTAGCACGCCCCCCTTTGGGCCTGATCCAGATCAACGATGTAGCGCTGAGCGTGCTAACGCTCAGCGTTACATCGCTGACTCCCCCCTGGCACTCCCCCTGTGCGGGCGTATGGCCCCTTTCTTACGCCGGGTGAAGGCTACCCTAGCTTCGCCCGGCGTAAGGAAGGGGCCATACACTCACACAGGAGCGTATGGCCTCTTAGCACGCCCCCCCCACCCTCATTTACTTACCTCCCCCCGCCCACCAGCAGTACCGTGAGCGTAGGGACGCTGGAGGTCGTCCCCTCCAGCGTCCCTACGGCGCTACTATGGACGCCCGATCAACGATGTTGCCCGGCGCATGCGCATTAGAGCTACGGCCGCCTTACTAGCGACGGCGGCCGTAGCTCTGGATCAGGCCCATGGTGATACCATAATATAAATGCATGGTGAGGTTTAATTATATAAAAGTGGCACATGCAGTCGAATAGTTAGTACCTTGCAGACGTAAATGAATTCCACTCTAAGATAAACACTGATTGATTACACTTTATGTATAATGGAGGGCAAGATTACTTTGAGATTGACAATATTTTATAAGTAGTTTGTAATCCAAATTTAGAAATGAGATGGGGTGCAAAGAGATCAGGGTCCCTCCCAGATTTGGTAAGAACCTTGAGGGTGGCCATATTAAAATTGCCAGATATTTGCTTGTTGGCTAACATGATTTAGGAAAGTAAGGGTAGATAATGTTATGTTGAAAAACCATGTAAAATGTAATGCTATACACATCTGGCCAGGGGCTTTAGAGGATGACATGGATTTTTAAGAATGTATCAAGTTCTTCGCTATTGATAGCAGCCAGTAGGGAGCCAATATGAGATGAAGTGATTTATGGCACAGTAAAGCTATTCAGGGAAGAATGTTTTTTTTTTTTTTTTGGATGGGTTCATTTCCATACAGATAAAACCCTTGCAATATTATTATTATTAACATTTATTTATAAGGCGCCACACGATATCCGCAGCGCTGTACAGAGGAAATAGTTACATATACAAAATATTAATTAACAGTGGGTATAAATTCATAGAATAAGGAATACCATACAAGAACAAGGCAAAACTAAAATATAGTACAAAAGTAGCAGAACAATATGTATGGAAAATAAAGAAGCAGGATGTTTTTAAGAGCAGATGAATAAGGAGAGAGCTAAACAGTTGAGAGAAAAAGTGGGAATTAATGTGGACAAGGTAGAGGGATGACGACAGGAAGGAGGAGGGCATTGCTTATAAGAGCCAACATGCTAAGTGGAGGTTGAACAAACAGGAGACACAGGGATGAAGATGGTGAGGGTAGGTAAGCTTAGGTGGAGGAAGGGTAGGCTAGCCTGAAGAAATGGGTTTTGAGGGCCATTTGAAGGATTGGAGAGTGTTGGCTTGCCTGATAGGTTGTGGTAAGTTGTGCTAATGCAGAGGGGCAGCCCGGGAGAAGTCTTGGATGCAGGAGTGAGAGGTAGTTATCAGGCTGGATTTAAGGCGGCAGTCACCATCAGGGAGGAGGTGACAGGAGAAAGTGTGGATGGAGATAAGGGAGAAGAGGTCGGGTGCAGTGGAGAATGAAAGAGTCTTGTAAGAGTCTTGTAAGTTGTGGTGAGGAGCTTGAAGAGAATTCTGAAAGGTACAGGAAACCAGTGTAGAGTTGACTGAGAGGGAAGGTGGAGGCAGTGCGTTGGGATAGGAAGATGAGTCTGGCTGCAGCATTTAGTATGGATTTGTAAGGGCATGAGACGGACCAGAGGGAGGCCAGAGAGAAGAATGCTGCAGTAGTTCAGATGGAAGATAACAAGAGAGAATATATAGCTATAGTTGTTAGATACCAATAGTCTGGAGGGATTCCTTTAGGCTGCAGTTTTATTTGTGAGGAGACTGGAAAACAAGCAACCAGACATATACCCATATAGCTAATATTTATAGTGAGAGGCAAATACCTCATGCTAGATCCTGCTAGGAATGTAAGTTCTCCAAGTACTGGATCTGTTATCTTTGATTCCTGTCTGGTACTGGCATCCCAGTGCAGTCTATTGTTCTTTATTGTGTCTATCTTATATTGTATGTTTGTCTGCTGTGGTGATGTTCAACTCCCAAATCCTTGTTATTCTGGAAGGCTGGGGGCTATGACCTGCTGGGTGCCTGCCGCATGAGTCTATCCTCCCCATTCAGAAACCCTAGCAAAAACCAGGCTCCAGTTATATTCTGCGCCCTGGTGTATGGTTAACCCGGGTAACATAACAGGCCACCCCTTTCAACACTTTCAACAGATCAAGGTAGGCATTTTAATATAAATGTTTTTTAAACAAAACAATTGTTGTGTAAATGTTTAAAATGATAGATAAATAATATATTTGATTTTATTTTGATTCTTGCTCCTTTGCTTATTTTTTTTCACTCTGCATTTATTTCCATGTATTATTCACAATTTACTCACTACCCACACAGCTGCTGATCACTACTTGCCAGTGACAGCTAGAAATCGGAAGCCCCACCTCCGTTGCCACAGCGACGTTGCAGGAAGCAAAGCTTTTGGGCCGGTCCCATCTGGAGGCATGTTGGCAGCGGTGGCGTGTGGTCAGGTTGATTTTGTTTTCTTCTATATATAATTCTCTACTTTGTGACAGCTCTGTTTGCTGACTTTTGTTGCTGTTTCTTGTGCCATTTTTTTGCCCTGATGAAAATCGTCACAGACGATTGAAACATTGGTATTTATCCTATTTTCCATCATGGAATAAATTTTCCTTCGAGCTTCTTCATCAGCCTTATGAGTG
Organism: Limnodynastes dumerilii; assembly: GCA_011038615.1. Taxonomy (NCBI): domain Eukaryota; kingdom Metazoa; phylum Chordata; class Amphibia; order Anura; family Limnodynastidae; genus Limnodynastes; species Limnodynastes dumerilii. The sequence continues at coordinate 26,655 of WWET01005592.1, read as the reverse complement.
CCTTCTCTTGTGTTGGACATTTATTAATTTTCTTTTGAAGAGCACCGTAAGCACTTTCATACTTGTAAGGAGTGCCATTTCCAGAGAATATAGTACTGAACTGAGTTCTTATTTTGGATCCAGCTCTATACTGAGCACCCTAATTCATGAACTGTTTGTTATACTACTGATTATCCTTCCTTAACGGACATGACAAGCTGCAATTGCTGCACTATCACCATGTCTGAGAGGAATGAGAACCTAGGTTTTGCCCACGCTCCTCTGACAAAGGGTGATTTTTTAAGTTTCTCTGAGGCAGATGCTGCTGCTATTCTTTTTGCAGAGGACACAATGGAATCTCTCAACATCAGTGATCCCACTGATATATACCATGAGGGGTTGAAACTGCAGAAAAAAAATCCTTGATTTTGAGATGCATGGGATTATATTGTCTAAGTACTGCAGAGATAAAATGATTCCATGTGGGTTCAGAATAGCCAATGTCCCAACCATTGGGAGAAACCTGCCAGAATTCTGTCGTCGATGGATAGCATCTTTCGACTTGATGCTTCTGGTCATCGAGGAGTCTAGCAGAGTCATGAAATTGAGTGGGGAACAGATGAAAGTATTTAATCGTGACAAAACCAACACTACAAGCTGACACTGAACAGGACTGGTTAACCAAGATCGACCAACAGTATACGGCTGAACTTACCAGATTGATTAAAAAAGGACAAGTTGCTTAAAGTCTAATGTGATTATGATGAGAACCAGATTTACCCCTGGTTCTCAGGTACAGACAGACAAGCACCACCTCTTCACTGTAGACCGTATCGCCAGAGACCATTCATTGTTAGGGGAGCATATGAAGCCTCGAGTGGTCCAAATACCAGTGACAATGACAGCCTCCCCCAGTCTCAAACTGCCTCCGCTGACTGGCTCCACAAAGCTGCAATGCAACTACCTCACACTGGTGACAATCTTACTAAAGCTCAACAGATTGCTTTAAGTAACCTTAAACAAGATGACAAAGAGATCTACCGACAACTATCTGATCAGAATGTTTATGCAACATTGGATCATAACCCTACAGCTTTTTTCCAGCAACAACTTAAAAATATCTTACAACAAGCTTATTTGAAGGGTGACATTTCACAAAAACTGAAGGATGCCTTGACAGTAAAATTTCCGATTTAACCAATCCTTTAGATTCATAAATCCAGTGAAAACCCACCTGACCGACCTTTTATATCTGCCAGGGGGTCATTGTTGCAGCCTGTTGCACAGTATCTCAACACCTTACTGTCACCACTTGTGCTGATGTAAGAGACTTACCTTAAGGATACTACTCATCTTTTAAATTATTATATTATATTGATGAATCTACCGGCACTACCTTCTTCTTGTCTGTTATGCACAATTGATGTGGTTAGCCTCTATACCAATTTTCCTCACCAACAAGGTATAGAGGAGATATGACTTGATCAGTAAGAATTCATCTTATACTGGTCTTTCTATTGAGACCATCAGGAGTTTGTATTAACCTGCATCTTTTTTTCTTTTTCCAAGTCTATCTCCAGAAACGGCTGTGCAATGGGGTCAAATATGGCCCCATCATATGCAAATGCCTACATGTTTTCTGTTGAGAAAAAATAGTTTTTGACACATGGGCTGTACAGCCAGCAAATTTTTCTATTCAAAATATTTATTGACGATATCCTAATGATTTGGACGGGGACTGAAGCCTTATTTAATAAGATGATGAACTTTGTGAATGCTGCTGACCCTACTATTAAATTAACTTTTTCGAAAAGCCCAGCTGAAATCTACTTTCTGAACGTTCTTATATCTAAACAGGGGCATCGGTTGAAAACCTCCATGTTTAGGAAACCTACAGACCGCAACACGGTCTTACATGCCCACAGCCACCACCCTCGTGCCCTTATTAGAGGCCTTCCCTATGCCCAGCTTGTAAGAAATAAATGCATCAACTGTGATGTTACGGTAGCTGAACTTCAAATGAAACAGTCTTTAGCGGACTTTGCTCATAGGGGATATAATAGAAGCACATTGGAGGCTGCTCAACTGAAAATTTCTACAGTAACCAGAGAATCACTGCTCCTTTCTAGGCTGGCTAGACAGTTGGATAATCGTATTTCGTGGGTGACTCGGTACCATCACCTTAGTTTCTTTCACAAGAGGGTAGCCCGCTCTCTTTGGCCAATCGTAATCACCGATACGACAATACCTATTTTCAAGAACAAAACCTTACTCGCCAGCCACACCAGAGGTAAAAGTCTTCGTGACCTGTTTTGCAAGAATGATGTCTGCAGTACTCCCTATAGTAGTACTGCTAACTTCTTGAGCAGACAACCTGGCTGCTATAGGTGTTCGGGTTGTGTAACCTGCACCCAAATGGACACCGGCCCTTATTTCATTTACCCTATCAGCCATCATAGGTACCATATTGCCTCAGTGATTTCTTGCAATTCTAGATTTGTGATTTATGTGATCCGCTGTCCCTGTAAGAAACTCTACATTGGAAAAACCATCCGCAGATTGAAAGAAAGACTTGCACTACATAGATCTGTGGTCAAATCTATCCTGGATGGCAAGGACCTTGACCAGCCAGTAGCCAAGCACTGGCTACATATGGGACATACACTAAACGATTTAAAATGGATGGGCATTGACCATGTGCCTGTTTTATTCCAGGGTGGTGATCGTGAAAATATTTTATTACAACGTGAGAGCAAATGGATTTACAGACTTGGTACCTTGAGCCCATCTGGGCTGAACAAAACATTGGGGCAGATCCAGAACAACGCTCCCAAGCAAATTTACGCCTAGCAGACACATAAATTCGCAAGTTTGTATTTACTGTGCATGTGCACGACAGATAATACGCTATGTCACATATCTGAGCATATGGGCCTTTCACGTATCTGCTATGTAATTTCGTACATGGGGGCGTGCCAATTTTACGTTAGCCAAAATTTTCTCACCTCCCATCTTTTATTATATTTTATTTTTATTATTTTTTCATTTCTAATTCATCATTATTTTCTATTATTTGTTTTGATTTTGATTCTTGCTCATTTGCTTATTTCTTTTCACTCAATTTTTTCCATGTATTATTAACAGCTCTGTTTGCTGACTTTTGTTGCTGTCTGTTGTGACATTTTTTTGCCCTGATGAAAAACTTTGGTATATATCATACTTTCCATCATAGAATAAATTTTTAGTT
>WWET01005590.1:54346-75798 GCA_011038615.1 Limnodynastes dumerilii | reverse complement strand
GCACTGCGCATGCGCACAAGGGAAAATACGCATATTGACGTAGCGTATTTCTGAACGTAAGAGAAATTCACGTATGGTTAACGTAAATACTTACGTGTGGGCGACAATACGTGAGTTTTACGTGAAGTAGGCGGGGGGTGGTATTTTAAGTGTACAGTATGGGCGTGCTAAGCTGCGTACGTTCGCGTAGTCAGTACGTCCGTTAGCGGACGTATGCGGGTATGTTTGAAAAAGTTAAGGTAGGGTTCGGGTAGCGTATTTTCACAAAATACGTCCGAGCAAGGGGTGAGCCGAGGGTAGCGTAGCGAATTTACGCACACGATAATACGCTATGCGAATACACGTACGGCAAACGTTGTTCTGGATCTACCCCAATATTCATAATAATAATAATAATATTCATAATAATTATAATAATACTAATAATAATAATACTAATAATAATAATAATAATAATAATATTCATAATAATTATATAGCATAACATTAGAAAAGAAAAAATAAATAAGAATGGTGATAAAGGGAGAGTTTTAAATTTAAGAATAAAAAGAAATCCTATCAGTGGTTAGTCCTAGTGAATAAAATAAATGCACCTACATTATAGCGTAATCCTATAATATTCTTCTATCCATTACACCATCTGACTCTTTAAATCAAAGCATTAGCTAAACTTATTGAAAGAACCGTCCCCTATAACTTTAAGCACCTGGAACTGTCAACTACGATCGATTGATACGATAAGTATTAGACAAATTATAAATGGGATTGAGTAACATGTGAACACTTCCATGCATGAAATAAAAGTGTAACTTCATTATAATGGTCTTATCCATCAGGATCTAATCTCTTATTACTCACCGTCCACCAAAATCAGTGATAGCCCGACCAGAAGGCACAACGTCCCCCCAAAGCGGAGACCCATAGCTGGAATCCTCAGAGAGACTCCCTGTGTTTCTATGTCCGATGTCACAGATCTCTCTGATTCTGTCACTGAGGAGCACAAGTCTATCTCCCCCGGTGGCTTTTATACCACCACTGATAATCCAGCGACTGTAAACGCTGTTATCATCTTCACCTTTGAGAGCCTGGGCCTAATGTACAATAAAAGTAATAACGACAACAAACATTTCAATGCCACACTTGTAAAATATTATCTGGCGTGACGAGGCCCCCAGCAACGCCTGTCACTGTATGTTACAGCGATGCATAGCGGCGCTGAGGGGCTAATTCCCTTCATTCCGCAGGAACCGCACGGTCTGCTCTATTCACGTCACATCAGTGGCTCATTCCTTCCAATAATGGATAAACTTCTGTATTAGACTGTTTGTGTTCCGGTTTATACAGCGACTCGACACAGAAAGGAATTGTAAGTCATTTATACTGTATATACTGTATAGTGAGATAAGTATTTGTAACTAGACATTTCTTGCATTTGTGCTGTGTGTGAACCATTGTCTCCTTTTCAAAATCTCTCATAATGACAAATATTACTGTCACGATCCAGAGGTGATTGTACTCCAGCTGACGTGACGATTCTCTGTGTGATTCTCTACGGCACATGCTCAGACCTGAAGAGTGCGCAGTCATGGATCTGATTCGAGCGGCGGCGTCTTGCGTTCTGATTGGTGTGTTGAGGGAGGGAAGTGGTGGAGGGACGTAGTCAATGTACAGTAAGGGGCGGGGCCCAAGCAAGTGCCCCAGATCCAGAGCCGATCACAGACATAACAAAGGGCTGTTTACATCAACACTTGTACACCAGCCCCAGGTCCTGTCTAAGCCCATTGGTTGACCTTCCACGGCCTATTTCACACCCTTGTGTTAGGATGTGACACTTCACACACATTACAAGGGGTCAGAAATCGCTGCGATGTACTGTGTCTGTGTCACATCATTATACAGACAGTGGGGGAAAAAATATACATATTTTCTATTTTTTAGTAAAATTTAGAAATCTTGTTTTCTATTATTTTGTGACATTCAGAGGTGCTCACAATAACCAGAACCTCCATTTAAAGTCAGCATTACAGTGTCCTGCTCTGCATGATCAGTGTCTGTGTGCAATAAGCAGCAAAGAATACCGTTACTGTCATCCCCATGTCACTTTCCACCTGATTTCCTCTTATCTTCGCATTCTGGGTCACTGTTATTTATTACTCTGATAAATATATTTGGAGAACTGTTGAAGTTTCACTTTTCTGCAGATTTTTTTTATTTCCCTCTCATCACATCTGTGTAACCTGTACAGTAATCTCCTATCTTCTCTTCTCTGCTTCCTATGGCTGTTCTTGACTGGTCCGCAATATCACAGACACATCGGTATCACCGGCTATGGAACACTGACATCTGCTGTCAGTGAGATAAGATAATCAGTGATACTGATGTGTCCAGTATCAGTCCTCAGTTTCAGGCTCCTATCTCTGCTGTGTGGAATTAAGCTCTGACCTATCTATAGAGATCTATACATCCAGCACAGAGATACTAAGAAGATACTCACAGCATAGAAAATACAGTGATGTAATTCCTTGTATAGGAGCTGACAGAAGTATTTACTTTCATATATTACGTGTATGCTGTTATTCATGTGATATGTTTATGCTGTTATTCATGTGATGTGTTTATGCTGTTATTCATGTGATATGTTTATGCTGCTATTCATGTGATATGTTTAGGCTGTTATTCATGTGATGTGTTTATGCTGTTATTCATGTGATGTGTTTATGCTGTTATTCATGTGATGTGTGTATGCTGTTATTCATGTGATATGTTTAGGCTGTTATTCATGTGATGTGTTTATGCTTTTATTCATGATATGTTTATGCTGTTATTCATGTGATGTGTTTATGCTGTTATTCATGCAATGTGTTTATGCTGTTATTCATGATATGTGTATGCTGTTATTCATGCAATGTGTTTATGCTGTTATTTATGTGATATGTTTATGCTGTTATTCATGTGATATGTGTATGCTGTTATTCATGTGATGTGTTTATGCTGTTATTCATGTGATATGTTTATGCTGTTATTCATGTGATATGTTTTTGATGTTATACATGTGATATGTTTATGCTGTTATTCATGTGATATGTTTATGCTGTTATTCATGTGATATGTTTATGCTGTTATTCATGATATGTTTATGTATTCATGTGATATGTTTATGCTGTTATTCATGATATGTTTATGCTGTTATTCATGTGATGTGTTTATGCTGTTATTCATGCAATGTGTTTATGCTGTTATTCATGATATGTGTATGCTGTTATTCATGCAATGTGTTTATGCTGTTATTCATGTGATATGTTTATGCTGTTATTCATGATATGTTTATGCTGTTATTCATGTGATGTGTTTGGTCCTGTGAGTGGTCATGATTTAGGGATGGTACTTCTCCACACCATTGCTGGGACTTCCAGGTTTTAATGACAGCCTTTAGGTCAGACATATGGGTAGTATAACAGGAATTACTGAATTAAACCCTGTGGAGGCTCTTAGCTAGTTGAAATCTCTGGGTCTTCTTTGCATGTGCTCTAGCGGGATAACATTAATGAAGTAGTGTGCACATCAGCTGCTAGATGGAGATGACATCACGGATGCACCTTACACGGATGCACCTTACACTACTGTACCTTACACTGCTGTACCTTACACTACTGTACCTTACACTGCTATACCTTACACTACTGTACCTTACACTACTGTACCTTACACTACTGTACCTTACACTACTGTACCTTACACTGCTGTACCTTACACTACTGTACCTTACACTGCTGTACCTTACACTACTGTAGCTTACACTGCTGTACCTTACACGGATGTACATTACATGAATGTACCTTACACAGATGTAGGTTTCACTTGAACTCATAATTTTTACACACTGACAGCTGACAGAAGATGAGTTTTTAGGAGACAATCTCTCATGTCATCTGATGTCTGTGGTTTATGAGCTTTAAGTTGTTACTGGGAACATTCCATGAATACAGGATTTTCTCTTTAGAGTCTTTTATGGACACAAATTTCCGTGTCTGAGTTGATTATATTTATTATTTTATTATCTTTGGAAACAATATAAAAAAGCTTCATTGTCATTTTCTTTCAAGATCAAATCAATATTATTTAGATCCATGATTGCGGGGCCCCAAATAGATCCGGGGGCCCATAGGCCGGTGCCTACTCTGCCTATTTGGTAATCCGGCACTGATGGAGGGTTAGTTGCCGCTGTGTCTTGCTGGTGTGTTTTCTTTCCTTTGTGTTTGTGTTGGATTACCCCGGCCTTTCATGCACCCGGCTATAATAACCTATAGACTGATTTGAGCAGCCACCATGGTGATTTTGTGTATTGTGTATTTTGTCTGGGATCAGCCGCTGGCAGGGGGTCCTATTTTGGAGGTTTCTAGGGGGGGGCCTCAGGTGTGTTAGCTCTCAATGTAAATACACAGGGTATATGGCCCAATATAGGGACTCAGCAGAAATCCTAGATAGTGGCTGGTGGCTTATTGTATATTTGCAATGGGCCAGATCCAGTCCTACGTTTCCATTACGTTTCAAGGCGTAGCGTATTTACTATGCTCTCCCCTAGGCACTCGCTTGTACGTACTTTTGCTGTTTTACGCTTGCCAAATCCTACCTTAACTTTTCAAAGCGTAACTACTGGCGTACGTAAAGGCTTCACTTAAGTACCTGCCTAAGCCACGCTCATACTGTACTTTTAAATACTCCTCGCCTCCGAAGCGCAATTACGGATCTCGTGTGGCTGACACACCCCTTCATTCATAGTTACACTGTTGATACGATGCTGGTACGTACGTTCAGAGTTACATGGCGTAATATCTGCTTCGCGCATGCGCAGTACATACAAAACATCAATTTTACGTCACCGGCCACCGTAAATACGCTAGCGTACATAGCTCATTATCTACCCCTATGTGTGTGACTAATGTTTCTGCAGGTTATGGTAACGATAGTAGGGTAAGTCAGCTACTGGGTGATAAGCTGTGTACTGGGGTATTCTTCTATTTGTCTCTATGAAGATTATATCGGCCTTGCCAAGCACCTATTGGTCGGGACGCGGTTGCTGGATCGAGAGGCCGAATTTCAAACATGATGCATCTGCCAGCAGAATGGCGTCTGTATCATTGTCTGAAATATGCTGAAATAAGAAAATAATGATTGGGAACAGATATTTATTTCCCCCCGTTCCCAATAGTGAGAGGGAGAGGCGTCGACTAGAGATAGAGGCTCTGATTCAGAGATTGAAAATAAGAACTTAAAGTTACACCTGGGCTAAACCATGTTGATTTCAGGGGAGTCAAATTTTATTTGTTGCAACAGTATTATAGTTAAAAGGTGATGTTTCCCAGCTCAAGTCTAATTAGCAGTTTAAAAGTGAAGCTGATGAGGTATCTGTGTGCAATAAGTAAAAGCAAAGCATTCTCCCTGCATGCATAGAATAACATTAACTTGACTCCCCCTGAAATGAACATGGTTTAGCCCAGGTGTAACTTTAAGTTCTTATTTTCAGCCTCTGAATCAGGCCCAGAATGCGACAACTATGGCTCGTATAGGGTTAATGCTAAAGGGGAAAATTAGGGTTAGGCTGTGGGTCATAGAGGGTTAGGAATGGGATTAGGGCTGAAGAAGGGGAAGGTTAGTGTTAGGCTGAGGTCATGTCATAGAGGGTTAGGAATGGATTTAGGGCTGAAGAAGGGGAAGGTTAGTGTTAGGCTGAGGTCATGTCATAGAGGGTTAGGAATGGGATTAGTGCTGAAGAAGGGGATGGTTAGTGTTAGGCTGCGGGGCATAGAGGGTTAGAATTAGGGCTGAAGAAGGTGAAGGTTAGTGTTAGGCTGCGGGGCATAGAGGGTTAGGATTAGGGCTGAAGAAGGGGAAGGTTAGTGTTAGGCTGCGGGTCATAGAGTGTTAGGAATGGGATTAGGGCTGAAGAAGGGGAAGGTTAGTGTTAGGCTGATGGGCATAGAGGGTTAGGCTCAGGGCTGAAGAAGGGGAAGGTTAGTGTTAGGCTGCGGGTCATAGAGGGTTAGGGTTAGGGCTAAGGAAGGGAAAGGTTAGGGTTAGGATGCAGGAAATGGAAGGTTAGGGTTAGGAGAAAGGGATGAGTGGGGTTAGATAAGATTATTGATCTTTTGTCGGAGGAGTCTCATCTCCACAGCTTGCTAAAATGCCGGCAGCCTACATTCAGCTGTAATGCGTTTCTCTTTGGAAATAAAGACCATTTTACAGAAGAAACACTCCTAATTGCCGGCCTATAAATTGATTTGAACAACAATCTTTTTTGTTGTCGTGGACAAACAGATTTTGCTCCTTCACCAGGATGTTACCAGCGGTCGGATTGTTCATCGCAGGTCAGAGAAGGTGTCGCCTTATAAAAGCCTTTCTATTCGCTGTACATTCGCTGTACGCCTCCACCGCACTTTGGAAATGTGTTTCTTATATTTGCTTAGTAATAACCCTAAAAATATCAGAAGCAAAGCTGTAAAGTCATGTTTTACTGTAAGATAAACACAAGATGAGAAGATAACGCAGCATCTTGCAACATGTAATGTATAACGTTTAATGTTTTTATGATATATAATTGCTCGCTCTCCACTCAAAGGTGAGGCCGTTACGCCATTTGTAAGGACATGTTTTCTTAATACAAGCAGTTTCCAGAAGCTGTTACCCCGGGCGTTGTGAGCGGTATTCCACATGTAACTTTTATTTATATTCCAGGGTCTGTGAGATAGATCCAGACCTAAGTGCTTGTTCCTTTTCTATGCCCACCCCTCACTCATACGTACTTTGGCGGTTTTACGCTTGCCAAACCCTACCTTAACTTATCCAACCGTAACTACTGACGTACGTAAAGGCTTCACGTCCATAAGTGCCTAAGCACGCCCATACTGTTTGATTTAAATGCCTTCCCCCGCCTCCAAAGCGTAATCACGGGTGTCGTATGGATGTCATGCCCCTTCGTTCATAGTTATGCTGTTGATACGTGGCTGATACGAACGTTCAGAGTTACGCGGTGTAGCATCTGCCGGACGCATGTGCAGTAAATACTGATGGGCGATTTTATGTTAGCGGCTAGTGTAAAATCGCTCGCGTACGTAGTTTAGGATCTGGCTCTGTATTAGGAAGAAACAGACGGTTTCACAACACTCGGAGAGCTGAAAGGTGACCCACAGTATCTGGCAAATAAAATGCAGCAATATTAGTTACACTCATTGCAAATGTATGACCAGCCACCAGCCACTATCAAGGTCTTCCCGCTGTAAGGGATTCTAATTCTAAGCAGTGAGAGTCCCTATACTGGGTCATATATCCTGTGTTTTTCACCTGAAAACAGCCTTTATCTCCTAAAAATGAAGTCTTCAACATTTACAAAGCTATGATCGCCATGGAAACCATAGCGGTCACCAACCTATACACCCCCGATCGATCGCCGGCCCGTGATCGCTATATTTACTAAGTGTCAGTGCGGATTTTAACACCCACACCGATACTTAATATAACGCTATTTCAGAATGGCGTTATAATAAGCATTCCAGCAGTCTCCCCATATACCCCTCTTTTCCTTCCCCTAATAGCTGTTACTAAGGGAAGGGAAGGGGGCTATATATAGGGAGAATGCTGAAATACACAGATTGTGTCAGTGTTAATAAAATAAATAAAATAAAAAATGTACAATTTTTACATGTTTTTTTTTTATAAAAATAGAAAATAAATTATAAAAAAATAAATAAATCATTACATGCAAAAAAATGAAATAAAAAAAAAAAAGTAACGAGAGACTAAACTTACCTATCCGGCGTCTCTCACGGAAATCCCAGAGATGAAGTTCAGGCGCATGTGCAGTCTATACTAGTTCATGTTTTAAGTCCCAAAAAATAGCTATTGTGCGTACATCTACATCACTGGAAGTCTCCGGCGAATGTCCCGCAGACTATCGCAGGACCTCGCCGGAGGGGAAAGTATTTGTAAATACCACCATCGATGTGTCCAGACTAGCTGTGAGGTGCAGCGAGCCTGGATGACTAAAATAGCGCTTGATGCACTATTATTAGTAAATGGAGCCCTAATCTGGCGATTATTGGTCCATTCATGCAATTATCGGGTGATTGGACCAATTATCGCTGTGTGTGTGGTCAAGATGGATTTCGAGAACACCCAATAATCGGTTCAAAAACTCTTGTGTCCAATCATTTAATTGATTGGTTCCGCAGAGTATTATCAGCCACAGGCTCCCGATATTGTGTAATGTGCGGGCAAGCGCGATGATCAGACCTGTACAGCTCCTCCTGGCCGGAGTCTCTCCATCTGTCTCACTCCATAATTACCAGCAAGTACAGCAGTAATATAGAAATGACAGCTGTGTATTCTGCAAGAGAGACAGGCCTGCCATTACTATATTACTGCAATACTTGCCAGTAATTATGGAGTCCAGCCAGGAGGTGGAGCTGCCACACACCACTGACCGCATTTACCACCATCAGCCAATTAGCTAGCTGCACATATCTCCTGCCAAGGTTGACAGGAGGCCCATGCAGCCAACCAGTGCAGATATTGACAGGATGCCCATGCAGCCAATCAGCTGCAAGGGCCTCCTGTCAATCTCAGCAGCTCCTTCTTCTTCAACATTATCGGTCCCAGTGAGAGAGACACCTGCTGCTGGGGGTGATACTCCTCTACTATGTGTGGGCGGCTTAACTCTTGTAAACACACCCTTTATAACCACAGTATATCTCCTGTAGACTCACTGCAGCTGCTGGTGTCAGTCATCCAAATAATGACAGCTATATGTGAATACAGAACCTAGGGCCGTATTCACAAACGTGTGTGTATAAAGTACGCAAATATACGCACCTACATTGCAAGGCAACACCCATGACACGCCCCTTACACGGACGGGTTTTCAGTCATTTCCGCCTACATAGGGCACCCTTAAGTATACATGTGTACTTATGTGCGTATGTTACTTACATACGTGCGTATATATCTAACCGTGCCCTCAAATGCCCATTTAAATGCCTCCCCTCACCCCTGTTCACGTAATTTCTACCGTCCGGATTAAAAACCACGCCCTTCCCACGTTCGTATGTCTCTAAGTGCGATTCACAAGTCCGTGCCTAAAGTACATACGCGCGTAAATACTATGTAATGTGCGTGGAAAAAGTTACTACGCATTCGCAGTTCATCCGATCCTAAAAAGCTTACTGTGCAGACTGTGACTTCTAAATAAGACTATTCCATCTTTATAAGGATAGTGAAAGGGTTGACTGGACGGGCCGTGTGGCTCTTATCTGCCGTCACTTTCTACAATTGTAAATACAGCCCAAACATAATGAACTGTGGACCTTTTCTGTCTCAGGGGCACATATTCTACCAGATCGTCCCATACACTGATTTGGATAAAGACCGGCCCCCAGCATATGTAGTCTTAGGCTTTTGCCCCCCCAACTCCTCGTTACGGTGCCGTGTTTTTGCAATATAACATAAAGATTTTGCCATTTGTGTCACATTCTATATAGAAGAAGATTAGATATTTTCAGTCTGCTTACATCCAGTGAGATGGCCGGAGATACACTTATCAGGCTCTGTGGGTGATAACTCAGTGACATCACAGATACTCCTCTTATCAATACCAGGTATAGATTTCAAGGCCGCACTGAAAAAACACGAGATTATTAGACCTGTGGAGTCCTTGAACGTCTTGTGTCACTAATCTCAAAACAGTAAACAAGAAAATACAGCGTTAGGACAATGAATAATAACAATACTTTATATAAACGTATTTTTTTTAAATTTAACAGCTTTTCCGTGCATTAGGTTAGCATAGTCCTCTGCTAGAATTTGGTTGGACCACCTTAAGGTCAAGCAGTAACTCAAGAAACTCATAACCAAATGACAATTAATCTTACTGTACTTTGCTTAAAAATTTTGGGAGGGGGGTTGTGAGAGAGAGAGAGAGAGAGAGAGAGAATGAGAGAGAGGGAGAAAGAGAGAGAGAGAGAGAGAGAGAGAGAATATGAGAGAGAGAGAGAATATGAGAGAATATGAGAGAGTGAGAGAGAGAGAGAGAGAGAGAGAGAAAGAGAGAGAGAGAGAATGAGAATAAGAGAGAGAGAGAATATGAATGAATGAGATAGAGAGGAGAGATAGAGAGGGAGAGAAAGACATTTTGTATAATATATATCCTCCTGTATATTATAAATATATTTTACAGGAGGTAAACTTATAAATTAAGGACCTCACATGTGCTGACATTTAGCAGATAGTTAGAAAATATCAAATTCTTCACTTACAACACAACTGGTTTAAATATATATACATTTGTTTGTCATGTAAATAAAAATATATATTATATATAAAACAATCCAATGTATATTTGTATTTATCCTGCTATAAAGTCATATATATTACGGGAGGCAATCGATATCAGCAGCAACAACTACCCCATTTCCCGGCTCACTGAAACCAATCCATGTGATCCTTGGCGCCTGGGATTTGGCGCTTAAACATAGACAGGACAGCGGTATAAAGCCAGTCAGCCAAATGTCAGAGCGAATTTATATTTATTATCTAAAGTATATGAGCATTCTACAGATACAACAATACAATGGATAACATTCTACAGATATAACAATACAATGGATAGCATTCTACAGATATAACAATACAATGGATAACATTCTACAGATATAACAATACAATGGATAGCATTCTACAGATATAACAATACAATGGATAGCATTCTACAGGTATAACAATACAATAGATAGCATTCTACAGATACGACAATACAATGGATAACATTCTACAGATATAACAATACAATGGATAGCATTCTACAGATATAACAATACAATGGATAGCATTCTACAGGTATAACAATACAATGGATAACATTCTACAGATATAACGATACAATAGATAGCATTCTACAGGGTGGAGATTAGGGAGATATTGGACATGATTTCAGGATTCTCTGAACGTTTATAACATTCTTATAATCTACAGCGCCCTTTAGATTGTACACATTCTTGTACATTGGCCAGGGGCATAGACTGATGGCGAGCAGAACTTTCACAGTTTCCTCCATGACCTGAAATGACTGATCTTATAAATGACATTTTCTGCAGGACGATCGTCTGAAATATCTGATTGTCTGAAAGATTTTACTCACAATATTTATCAGAGTGAAAATGAGAGAAAGTCAAATTATTTCAACACGTTGCAGAAATCTGTGGCTGAAAACAGACATTTACCAGAGTGTAGTGCTCTTAGTTATGTATGTAAAGACACACAATGACATATGCGCAGTCAGTGTAACCCCTCCCACCACCACTGCAACAGTCTGACTCCTCCTACCATGAATGCTACAGCATGACTCCTCCTACCATGACTGCAAGTCCAACTCCTCCTACCATTAATTCTACAGTATGAATCCTCCCACTATGACTGCTAAAGTATGACTCCTCCCACCACAACTGCAACAGTTTGACTCCTTCCACCATTACTGTTAAAGTATGACTCCTCCCACCATGACTGCAACAGTATGACTCCTCCTACTATGAATGCTACAGCATGACTCCTCTCACCATCACTGCAAGAGTATGACTCCTCCCACCATGCCTGCAGCAGTCTGACTCCTCCCACCATGCCTGCAGCAGCCTGACTCCTCCTACCATGCCTGCAGCAGTCTGGCTCCTCCTACCATAGCTGCAGCAGTATAACTCCTCCCACACTATGACTGCAACAGTCCTGTTTCTCAAATTGTATATATTTCTTTTATTAACAGGTTTTTATATAGCTCCAACATATTATTTGAATTTTACAATTTTAGTATTGCTCATGTTAGTCCTGGCAGCAATTACTCCATGAATATAAACACTGGCGCGCATTCCTATGTATATGTAAGGTATTTCCTGCTACTAATACCACTCAGAGGTTACAAAAATAATCTATATGTGAGATGCTGATAATAAATCTCTATAAAAACATGCAGAAAAAGGAGCAAAGCCCCATAGGGCTGAAGCGTGTATATATAAGGGGCAGGCAGGGACTCATTGTAGCAACAGATCAGGCAGGGGTTAATTAGGAAAGAGGTTAGTGGAGTGGGGTAGGCCAATAGTCTAGTGAGGTAGATTGTTATAGTTTGGGATTGGGGGGTTAGCAAAAAAGGGGGGTGGTTAGGTAGTTCATGGTTGCCTACTTTTGCAAATGAATATCAGGGAGATTGTAAAAGTATTAACAAGGTGCTGCACCAAAGGGGTGTGTCCTGTAGAGCCAAAGAGGTGTGCCCTGTGAATAGCTCCACCCATAGGTGTATCTAGCACTGCCAGGAAAACTATTTTACAATAAAAATGTCAGTATTTATTGATTATTAAATTGTCAGTGAATACTTTCATTACTATCTTTATAGAAAAGCTAAAAGTGACGCTGCAGCTGATTAACAAGATTCTTTCATTACATCTTGGCCTCCATGAAATTGGACATCTCCATAGACCTCAATGGATGAAATTAGAATCAGGGAGATTACCAACATTTCAGGGAGTCAGGGAGATCACCCAATCTTCAGGGAGTCTCCTTGATATTCAGGGAGAGTTGGCAACTATGAGGTAGTTGCTATAAGGTGTCTGCAGGGGAGGGGCTTTGTCTTTTCTGGAAGGTTTTCCCTCCCTCCCATAGAATGCATAAGTTATTCTAACATGTCTTTCTTTTCCCATCTAGGCGGTGCATGGTAGCAGTGGAGAGGGTCAGGAAGGTAATTGCCGCAAGTGTTTTGGTAAATGTTTTAGTTTGTAGCAATAGGTCTCTTGAGTACCAACCCAGGAGAGTTGCGAGGTCCTGGGGTGTGCATCACGATCGGGTGTCGTGGGTATGACCGATTTGCTGAAAGCGCCATGGTTGATAGTTGTATGATTTAGTGAAGTAGTTTAGCTTTAGGTTCAGTAAGAGCGGAACCCTCTCCATCTGCTACTTGGGCCACCATTCATTGTTGGATGACACAGCTGTTAGTCATCAAACCAATTCGGCCCAGTTATATAGTCAATAAACCATGTTAACATTTTAAAACGCAGCCATATGTCTACGTGTTTATTTCGGTAAGGTGTGTATGGCTGACTGGTGTGTGAATGGGTGCTCTGCCGTTTGCCGTTTAAGGGTCTTATGACGCCATCTGCTGGTCAAAGCAAAGAACTTCAAAAGTAAACTCTAAAATGAAAACTTCACGGTCACCATTAAAAAGGGACATAGACATACACATATATACATACATATATAAACATACACATATATACATACATATATAGACATCAAGGCAATACTCACCAACACCCATGACACTCCCCTCTCTCGGCCGTGCAATCGTAGACTTACGCCTCTATAGAGCACCTCTAACTTTACGTGTGTACATACGTGCGTATATGTATGCTGTACGTGCCATTCTATGTAACTGTGCCCTGAAAGACTCTTTTAAATGCTCCCGCCCACCCTCTTTCACGTAACTTTTCAGGTGCATATTTCAACCCGCCCCTCCTTACGTATGTCCCCAAGTGCAATTCACATGTCCGTGCCTAAAGCACTTATGTGCTTATATTCTATGTAACGTACGTAAATAAAGTTACTACGCATGTGCAGTTAAAACGTATTTAAAAATACGCACACAACTCCACGTGAAAATGGATATGTGAATATGGGTCTGCATCAGATAACCAGATACATCAGATACAGTACACACCTGTATATCTCTAACCATCCTTTCCTGCTCCTGTATGTACCCAGCTGTCCCTTTCTGCCCATGTATGAGTCCATCCATCCTGTGTGCCCCTGTATGCCTCCAGCCATCCTGTCACAAAACGCAGATTGGCAGCTGTCATTTTCCGGCTCAAGTTTTTCATCTGGGCCTTCTCAGGTCAGAATCCCCAGTGCTTCCTACTCTTGTCTGCATCTGGGTTCTAAAGCTACAGCATTACCATTACTCATGGGAATGCAGTCAGCTGACTTCCACGAACCAACTGCATGAACCTTAGTCATGTGACATGCTTCTTTCAGCATCATTTGTGCTAAGCACTTTGTATATGTGTTCCTGGTTCCTGAGTCTCCAGATTCCCAGTTTCCTTGGTCAGTTTTGCTGCTTTGTCTTGCTCAGTACTCCTAGTACTCTAACCACTGCTCAGTATGCACAGTTCCATCCCCGCAGTGTCCCTAACTCCAACCACTTCTCAGCTGTGACACGAACTCTAACCACTGTTCAGTGTGCACAGTTCCATCCTCACAGCATCACCAGCTGCTCAGAGAATACAGCCTCATCACCATAGTATCATCTACTACCTCTGCCACTCAGTGTGTACAAGACTCATCTCTGTGCCCGTTACCTGTTACCACCACTGCTCAGCTGTAAAAGTATCATCACCACAGCATCTCCGCTACTCAGTGCCTCCTGCCTCATCACAGCAGTAACATCAGCCACTACTGTCTACACTGCTCTGTGCCACAAGCCTCATCAAAGCAGAGTCATCCGTTCCTTTTTTATCCTGTAGTTCATACATCTACCACTAGTGCTCATGTAGTACCTTCTACTCTTCGAATGGTGCGTCCGCCAAGTGTACCACTACTACACAATTACAATACACTCCCCACCCTCCGGCCCAGGTTTTGGTTCTACCTGTTCCTGCAGAACGCGGATGATGTGCAGTGAGAATACCGTGGCCTATGCCTCCCTCGGTGACACGATACTGGTCCAGTGATCGATGGAACTGTACACTCCACCTCCCTTTATTCTGCGGAAGAACGGTTAGACAGCCTGGCCTAGAAACAGCAATAACTACGGCCTAACGCCGCTATCTTAACGGGGACACTAACCCCTCCCCAAACTTACCCACTAAGGCCTCAATGGAGGAACTCAACTACTATTAACAGTAACTACTAACTCTTAACAACAGACCAGGCTCTACCGTTACGTCAGGGTATCAGGAAGCAAGAGCACCAGTATGAACACCCGTGCCCAGGTACACCCTACCAAACAGCCAGGAGTTAAACACTATGCTCAGGGTGCTCTTCAATAAACAAAATAGCAGGCAGGTAAGAAGGCACTCCGGAGACTTCAGTAAAAATAATTAAGCTTATTCAGCGTTGTTTAATACAACAAATGCATGTTTTTAAAGAATCCAACGTTTCAATCACATGAAGTGATTTTCCTCAGGGATAAATATGCAACAGGCAAGCAAGTACAAACAGATCAACTGAACATGTCATACAGTGAGAAATATATATATGGTGGAGTGCCAGGGCTGGACTTTGTATTTTTGTGCTATACCTATCGCAGTATTGCACACACTGAGCACCCCCACAACCTGCTGGACAGCAGTTTACCATCTTTATTATTTATCTGCAAGTTGAGTACCTGTTATTCTGAACTGCACTGCGCTCTTCAAAGGACTGAGAACATGTCCACGAACCCTGTGGACAGATATACTACTCAGGGTACCCTGGATAGAGGTGCCCAGTTAACCTTCTCTGAAGATGAAGTACAAGCAATCTTATTTGAAGATGACCCAGATAGTGAATTGTACACCAGCCTTCCTGTGGATTTATACCATGAATTACTTCGTCTTAAAAAACGTCTCCAAGACTTCAAGTGGCATGGACAATCACTCTCTAAATACTATCGTGACAAACTGATTCCTCGCGGATTCAGGATTGCGAACATCCCTACAATTGGCAGACACAATCCAGAATTCTGCAAAAGATGGATCGCAGTGCTAAATAAAGCTTCATTTGATTTAATTGTACTGGTAATTGAGGAATCCGCAAGAGAAATCAAAGTCACTGAAGAAAAACTTGCTGCATTCGAAATAAATAAGAAACAGACGCTGTTAATTGATGAGGATCAGGATTGGATGTCCAAACTTGAATTACAGATGTCTCGCTATATTGCCGAGCTTTCCAAATATAAAAAAGATAAACGCCTGAAGGTGGAGAAGGACTATGAAGACAATCGTGTCTACGCCTGGTTCTATGGTTCTGAAACATCAACCATTATTAAGAAACGACCATATAGAAGGCGCCCATTTGTACACAGAGCAGATTATGCTGCCTCGAGTGGACCAAACACCAGTGAAAGTGAGTCCGAACCCTCCAGCTTAGCCAGACTGGGATCAGCACGGGGTTTTCAGAACAAACCACCGCTGGACCCCAGAGGCGGCGGTTCAATAAGAGGCAGAGGCAGAGGAAAACAAGACGTGGGGGAGTCTGCAAAAGAAACAAGAGCCCTACGCTCCAACACAACTTGATCTTTAATTTATCTACCAGACCCCTGACTGAGATAGAAACAAGCATTTTGAATTTAGGCCTCTCCTTTGTCCCAACTAACCGCTTTAACAGCTTTAACTCGAAAGTGGAACAGCACAAACTGGGACGCCTTCTCCGATTAAAAGAATTCTTTAATTCGACAGCAGACGAACCAGCAGTCCAACTACCTACATTTGGCAAAAAATCCTCATTTGATCCGATCTCCTCGAATCCTTCCATCAAATGCTTCTCAAGACTCCTAGATGAGAGCATTAATAAATCAGTAGTACAACTTCCCAAACCTAACAGTAATTTATCAAGGACTCAATATCAAGCATTACAAAACTTAAGTAGAGATGAAACTATTGTCATCCGTCCCGCAGACAAAGGGGGCGGGATTGTGATCCAAGACAAGTCTCTATACATATCTGAGATCCATCGCCAATTATCAGATACCTCGGTTTATGAACTCCTGGATAGTGACCCTACTGACAAATATCAAAGACAACTCTCCCTGATCCTCAATACGGCAGTAGAGGGGGACTTTTTGACTACTAAGGTCCGTGATTCACTTGTAGTTAAACACCCTATTACCCCATTAATTTATACACTTCCAAAAATCCATAAGAGGCTGGATAACCCCCCTGGCAGACCTATCATCTCTGCCCGGGGGTCACTACTTCAATCAGTTTCCGAATTCTTAGACTGGCACCTGCAACCAGTTGTGCAATCTCAATCCACGTATTTAAAAGACACAACTGATCTTTTGAACACATTAAATGCAGTTAAACAACTACCACCGGACATCTGGCTGTGTGGTGTGGATGTAGTCAGCCTGTATACTAACATCCCCCACTGTGAGGGTCTGGAAGCCACACAAAGGTTGATTACCAGCAATGACCTATATACTGGACCTCCAGTGCCTGTGTTTATGCAATTATTGGAGATGGTCTTAACTTGTAATTTTTTCACATTCGATTCCAAATTCTACCTCCAGAGACAAGGCTGCGCTATGGGGTCACCTGTGGCACCCATGTATGCGAACGCCTACATGTTTTGTAAGGAGCAACAAATTTTCTTTTCCAACAATGAATGGGCACAACATATTAGGCTGTTCCGTCGGTATATAGATGACATTCTTATCTTATGGTCAGGACCCGGAGATATGTTTGACGAACTTCTCACATACGCTAACTCCTTACCAGGCACCCTCCGTTTCACTTACACAAAAAGCCAGGCTTCTATCAACTTTTTAGATGTGCAAATCAGCAGTAGCCAAGGGCATCTTACCACGTCATTGTTTACTAAACCTACTGATAGACAGGTCCCATTAGCTGCCAACAGTCATCACCCGCCGGCCCTAGTTCGAGGCCTTCCTTTTTCGCAATTAATACGTATTAAAAGAATTAACAGCAACCCTGCCGTGGCAGAGCAGCAGATGACCAAAGCACTGTCTACGTTTGCCTCTCGAGGCTACAGCCCCAAGGTTTTGAAAGATGCCAAAACCAAAATTGATGAAATCCCAAGGGAATCTCTCTTATGTGTGAAACCTAAGAAGACCCTTAATAAGAAAATACCATGGGTGACGGAGTATACACACTTGAGCTTTTTTCATAAAAGAGCCATTAAAGCATTATGGCCCATCATCACTACCGACGATACTTTGCCTACGTTAAAAAACGTGGAAATTCTCCCGAGTCACACTCGGGGTAAAAACCTGAAAGACTGGCTTTGCAAGAACAATGTGGTATCCACTGCAAGATCCACCCCATCTACTTTTCTAGCACGTCAACCGGGCTGTTACAAATGTATAGGGTGCTTAACATGTAACAACATGATTACTGGCAGCCATTTTATTCACCCCTATTCAGGCTTCCGGTATAAAATTTCCCATATAATCTCCTGTACAACTCGGTACGTGGTATACGCGATCATTTGTCCTTGCAAATTACTCTACGTTGGGAAGACGACCAGAAAACTAAAAGAAAGATTAACTTTACATCGCTCAGCCATAAAGCTAACTCTGGAAGGCAGAAACGTGGACCAACCTGTGGCAAAACATTGGTTAACAAATAATCACAAATTACAAGAGCTTCAATGGATTGGCATTGACCACATACCACCTCTGCCCAGAGGAGGAGACCGGGATCGACTACTCCTGCAATGTGAGAGTCGTTGGATCCACAGACTAAATTCTGTGGCTCCACATGGATTAAATGAATTATTACCTTTCAATTGCTTTATTTAATACTGCCTGCAGGTGTCTTTTTCATTCATTCATATACAATTCTTTTCACTGGACTTGATTTAACTAGATTTAATTGCTTGTGTGTGTTTCTTGTTTAAAGATTCTTCTATGTTTTGAGTTCTACATTTTCTTGTTTTTGATTACTATTTTTATGGTAATTTATACTGGTTGCTTCTCTGTTCCACATGTCATCATTTATGCTAGCTGGTATTTCTGTGCCTTAGCATTGCACATCACAGCGCTAGTTGCAGCAGTCTGTAGCTTTTAGTTTTGCCGTTTTCTGCTGTGTTTTGCCTATGTGTTCACCTTTGTTGACATTGCTGTCATACACATATATACATACATATATAGACATACACATATATACATACATATATAGACATACACATATATACATACATATATAGACATACACATATATACATACATATATAGATATATATATATATACATACATATATAGACATACACATATATACATACATATATAGACATACACATATATACATACATATATGGACATATACATATATACATATATAGGCATACACATATATACATACATATATAGACATACACATATATACATATATAGGCATACATATATATACATACATATATAGACATACACATATATACATACATACATATATAGACATACACATATATACATACATATATAGACCTGGGTTGCCGAATTTGCCAGCTTCCCTCCAGGAGATTTATGCAATTGCGTCATTAAGTCCCGCCCCCTGCATCATACTTACCCAGTTTACCTTAAATAGGCATCGGGACGGGGCTTGATGGCGCAAATTGCGTCATCAAGTCGCTCCCTGGCCCTAACAACACTAGTGTACTGGTGAAACCGTGGGCCTCAAGTCACTTGCGGGAGATTTGCCGGCTCTCGGGATACCGGGAGAACTGCCCGAGTTTCGGGAGTCTCCCAGACATTCCAGAGCTGGCGATAGGTTTATACTGGGAGCGGAGTGATAAAACTCCGCTTCCCAGCTGTATAAATAGGAGACCCTGCTGGCCCGCATTAGGAAGAACGAGCCAGCGATGGTCTCTGAACGCTACCTGCATCGCCATAGAAACTAGGGTTTCCATTGGCGATGCAGCATTACTAAATAAGAAAAACTTCATTTTTAAGTGATAGGGGCAGTTTTATCTTAAAAACTGCCCCTAGCACTTAAAAATAAACCTCTCTGCTGACACTTAGAGAGAACCTGTGACATCATCAGCAAACTACAGACCCTTATAAAGACAAACTACATCTCCCAGAAGCCCCAGCTCCATACAGGAAGTGCTATGGCACGCTCTACCCTACCTGGGTGGCGTTGAATGTAATGAGTGAGGGGGTCAGGGGACACTTAATGGAAGAAATTAAAATAACAGAGAATGAGGTTCATGAAAGTGTTCACTATTAGGCCGGTTCCAGAGGTGAGCGTGCGACAGCTGACGTGACGTTTATACTGCGTTTCTTTTATTCTCAGGACTGGAGAGCGCACAGTCACGGGTCATTCAGATCTGGGCGCAACTCGAGCGGTGCCAGCTGCATTATGAGGGGCGAGGTGAAGGAGGAAATGGGAGGAGGAATGTAGCCAATGTACAGTAAGGGGCGGGGCCCAAGCAAGTGCCCCCAATCCAGAGTCGATCACAGACGTAACAAAGGGCTGATTACATCAACACATTTACACCAGCCCCAGGTTGTGTCTAAGTCCAGGGGTGATCTTCCACGACCTGTATCAGACCCTTGTGTTAGGATGTGACACTTCAACGCATTACAAAGGGTCAGAAATCTCAACCGCTGTATTGTCCCTGTGTCACATAATTTCGGCTTTTGGATCTCATGCAGCCCGAATGACTTTTCAAACGCACCTACGACACACATCAAACGCTTAAATGTTCTACAGAACAATGACAGAGCCTATTCTCTGCATGGATAAAGCAGCATAGCATTGTGGTATGAGGGAAGAAACACTGGCCCTGATCCACACCTGACTCACTTGTGCAGACCCTAACCCACTCCCATTTTTAGGTACCTATGAGTGCCATAGGGCTACCTTTATCTTACCATGCGTAGTTTCCTTCTTAAGAACACAGACATTGCCTCCCCCGTCCCCCCACCTAGATAATCTAAATCCTTCCCCTCCCACATCTACCTAATCACTCCCCCAGGCGGCATTAGGCTGCCTCTTTAAAGCCCGCACGGAGGTAATCTACGTACCTAAGTGGTACCTAAGTGGTACATAGATTGTGTAAATGGCCTACTACACATGCATAGTAGGTCATTTCAGGATACTACGCACTTAAGATGCACAATGTGGTTATACATTAAAGTAAAAGGACTTGCTATAGGCAAACACGCACTCCAGGGGGCGGTAGACACACACTGTATAATACACCGGTTACGTGGCGTAATCTGGAAGGAAATGAATTCAAATATTCCCTAAAATATATGAATCCAGAGAATATTCTAGACACGTGTCCGTCACCTCATTATCCCGCATGTCCTTCCTTTAATGGGCAGATTATGGGATGTATCCGAAACTTATCTCTATGTGAACAGGAATCTATAACAATAAGACATTTCTTACAGCAATATGATTTTTTTTTTTATCTAGAAAAGATTAGAATGAAACGCACAAACCAAGCAATCACCTTTCAGCTTCTGTCCAATGCTTCCAACATTTACATTTCAGAATTTCCACCCCCAGAATCGTTATCACGGACCTCTCTCCACTTTTGCAAAGTTCCCACCAAATATGGGAGCAGAAATGAGGGCTTCCCCACCCTATGGGCCTGATCCTGAGCTACGGCCGCCGTCGCTAGTACAGCGGCCGTAGCTCTAATGCGCATGTGCCGGGCAGATGTTGCCCGGCGTTACTATGGAAACGCCCGATCTACGATC
>WWET01005590.1:11639-40031 GCA_011038615.1 Limnodynastes dumerilii | reverse complement strand
TTTTATTTTATTGCGGTTTTACCAATGACTGCATTTTGCTGTTTAATGGAATGAAGATGGATACAGTATATTTGTACAGAATAAATAGAATAAAAAAAAAGACAGAAACAAAGAGGGGATTTTATAGGCTATGTGGATTTGTTTTGTAAGGAGTAATAACAAATATCAAACTATATATTACAGAAGAGGTTTCAGTGTAAACCTCAGGAGAAAGATGTCGCAGTTGAGAATTAACGTGGTCGCGGCCGTAATATCAAGTGTCAGAAAAATAAATTCTGATCACTCTCCAGACACATCCCGTGTGGTACTATGATATTACCGACGCGTTTAGCAAATTAGTCTAATTAAAACATTAACAAGCTAACAAGTTCCAGAGATTGAGGGATGGAGCAGCCCAAGCACAGTACGTTAGTTTAGCATGTGGTTCCAGTAACAAGGGTATGTATATAAGTGCTATATATATATATATATATATATATATATATCACACATACACATTTATATACACACACACACACACAATTCTGTTAAAGGCTATTCAAATGATGATGTATATGAAGGTTAATTGATATTCGGTTGTAGCCTGACTAGGCTAGGTACCAACAAATTTAAGTACAATATTATATTTACTAAGTGAGCCCCTGTCCACCCAGGTAACCAAATAAAAGTCCTAGAGTTCTGATAAATATTGGTTTATGTGACAAGATGGCTGCCTCTGCAATTTAGTAACACATCCACTAAATTACTCTTCAAGTCCCTGTCAGAATACCTGGATTCCCCTTTAATGCCGATGCCCTATATTAATGCTGAATTATACTTTATAGCTCGAAACAAGGTCACTTTCATAACTAGTTTCTGCATTACGTGAGATAATACTTTTCTCCTTATACTAATGGAACAATTTTTGCAGAAGACCCGGCACACATTGGTGGCATTTATGGAGTGATAGTCAGGACCGTGTGTAAGCCAGACACAATCGGTGGTTCTGAACAGCTGGTAGGTGGTCCAGCCACGTTCCTCTTAGTAGTGCTTTACCTCCTACATAGCTCTTTACATAGGATAAAGGAGAGGACAAATTTTCCATTGAAAGAAATAAATCATAGGCAGTGCTATAAAGACATAAAAAATGATTTCTGCTTCATACAGAGCCTCCTGGAGATATTACCTCCATCAATTACAAGGCTTTCAAGTTCAGGACTCAATATCCTAGGTTTTTAGGGCCTGATCCAGAGGTTATTTCGAATCGGCGCGCAATTCATGTGTGCGCAAAAAACATGGACAGGTTACATGCAATAGTCCACCTGGCTCTCTATGCCAGCATGGTATGTAGTGTACCCGCACAAAGCAGCCAATCTCGGATTAGGATTCTCATTTCTGGGTGGTTGATATAGGCAACAAATCTGCCTTTCATGGTTTTTTTTTTAGGACGTTTTAGGTCATCTTGGCCCTAATATGCTGTATTCTCACCCAGAACACTACTTCTGTACACAAAATGGCTGACTGCACGGTCTGTAGGAAATGGGTGTAGTAAATTAGCTTTTTGTAGGGACAGGATTTCAGTACCTGTAAAATTATAGTACACAGAGAAAGAGTAGGAAAATGACAAAATATTGACTAAAAACTATTTTTATATAGGAGACAGGGAAACACTGTCATTTATATTATAGTGCAAACAGACTTTTGGATGCAGTGTTATAACTTTCCTTACATACATGTCTGGATTGTGTATAGTCCGCAACATGAAAAGCCTTGTAGACATCTCACCAGGGGCATAACTATAGGGGGGGTCAACGGGTGCAGCTGCTAGGGGGCCTGGAGGAGAGAGGGGCCCATGGCAGCCTCTCCCCCCTGTACTGTAAGCAAGCTGTCAGAGGCTGGCCAATTAAACAGTGATCGGCCCTCCACGATGAGTATTATGCTGTAGAGCTCAGCACTTATACATAGAGCGCTAAGCGCTGTTTTAATTGGTCAACCTCTGACGTCATCTATCAGGCAGTGGTGCTGTTTAGCTCCACCTAGACCCACCCATGCAGAATCAGGCCCCAACTCTGTTACCTTTAGCCCCTGTATTTCACCCCTCCGCAGTAAACTTTTGCAGTGTAGAAATCGATGGGCATCTTACGATGTAGAATCCTGGGTTTATTCGGCTAAAACATACTACTACTCCTCTGTAACCAATATAAATTAATCTTTAAATAATATGTGGCAGTGAAAGACCATGGTATAAAAAGAAATATATAGTAGTTATGAGGAATCAGCAAAAAAACGAGTTTAGAAACGTTTAAATAATTGCTCACTAAATATTACACCCAAACAAATGGAGAGCAGAAAATAAAAAGAAGGCTGTGGGCATATTCTTTGTTGTTTTTTTTGATGGTTTCAGAAGTCAGACATTACTAAAGAGCCAGACAGACTGAAGGTTATGACCTGAAGGTGCGTCAGATAAAAGCGTCTGTATCACCATGAGTATTTGTGACTCAGGAACCTGCTTAGGCCTATCCTGAGGCCTGATTGTATAACCATGGCAACCATATTGGGCACAAGCCCTTCACCCTGTAGGCCATTAGACAAAAAGGTGGGCACATTAAAAACAATGATACCCTCACACATGACCAATGTGGTCATTAAAATTGTCTCTTGGTCAGAAATTTAAACATTAAAGCAGAAAATAGTGCATGGTCTAGGTTAGGCTTAAATTGGGTCCCACCATTAAAAAGGTAAATCCATTATCTGCCATTAAGCAGTCATTGGAAAAATCAAATACTGGTCTATGGTTAGGTCTTCCTGAAGGACTGACGAAGGCCTTTTTTCCTTTTGCATACAGCATTCCCTTGGAAAATTAAATATGGAATCAGCCCTGAGGAGCATAGCAACAATGGCACCCCAACCTACTCTGAACACCTCTGGGGCAGTAACTTGACCTGAATGTGCCAAGGCAAATTTCAATTTCATTTGAAATATTATGGGTATTCCCAAAATGTCCCTTTTTCCATTCAACTAGGAATAATTGCCTATCTCCCAGACATACAGAGGGTCAAATTATGTGCACAGAACCTTGGTGGGCTAGAAAACATCTAAAAGGTGGCAATTTCCCCATAGCAATACTTCAAAACACATATCCCAGATTCATTCCGCACTGTCAAACATTGTGAACTATACAGAGAATAACATGGAATATGTTCCAGAGTAATTGAAGTTGGTGGAACGGCCATGGGCACTCACTTAGGCCCTTTCAGACCATGAATATACAAATATTTCATTAAATCCCAAATAGATTGTCAGGTATTCTATTAAAAAACTTGCTCATCCAAAAGGCACAAGGGCGTATTATATTGCCACTTTTTTCCCCCCCCATTAATAGATGCCAATCCTTTAATCCAAGCAAATGTTTGGCAGAATGGTGGATTCTGGCATAGTCTTTGGCGTGGTATCAGCTCTGCTGGCATGGCATCTGCTCTCGTTGCAACTAATATTTGTCCGTGGCGGGGTTTTAGTTACCCTCCGCTTCCCGGTTTCTTATATCGCAGGTCTCTGGAATTGCTTTATCAACAAAACAAAAAAAAGAACAAAAAAGAAAATATAATTCAGAACCTTCATCCAGTGAAGAGTAAATTCCTCAAATACTTAGTGCCTTAAAGTGCCCAGAACAAAGGTATAAAGAGGATAATCATCGACCAGTAAGAATGGATGAAATGTCTTGGGCTTCCCAGAGCCTGGAAACATCAACAGCCCCATCTGAACCCCACTGGGAGTACAATACAATGTGAAGTTTGAAAATGTGCTCGTCTGCAGACTCTCCAAGAAAGCCACCAATGTTGGGGCAACTTCGGAGCATCTAAAGTGTGGTATCCAGTTATAACAAGGTTTACGCCTTACATCGTCCATCGTTGGGAAGCCAAGCTCCCAGTGATATTTCCTGATAAGTAAGGTAGAAAAAAAAAAAAAGTTCTCTCTTTATAGCCTTGGTTACAAAGCCAGAAGGGTCGGGGAGTTCAAGGAATCCGACGACTGGTCCCCACTGCTGCTGCTCCGACGGTGGGCTTTAGAGCAAGACTCAGAAGGAGAGGCAGATGAATCCTGATCCAACACGCTTGGGTAGGTGAAGACGAGGTTGGCGCCGTTGGGAGTGCTTGGCGGTGTTGAAGTCATGACAACGGGCGTGTTGAGGGGTTCTTCCGTGAAGAAGCTGCCACCAATGTTAATGGGTTTAATCACCGACCTCTGAGTTTTGTCAATGCTGGCAATGGCGGACTTACCAATGTCTTCCTCAATCGGTTCCTGTTTGACAACCACTCGGTTCCCCATCATGGCACGGCCAGAGTGGGTATTGGTCCTCTCATCGGGGTGTATCTTACACATGGGCGAGTGGGCGACCAGCATGAACTCCAGTTTATCTTTCTCTTTTTGCAGTTCTGCGATCTCTTTCTGGAGTCCTGATTTTTCTTGTTCCAGTTTTTCAGTTTCCTGTAAAAGTCAGGGGAAATGTTAATTTGTTGAACTAAAGTTTCTAAACTGTTCTGTGTTTTCTTTACAACACAATTATTCAAAGGACTAGTTCCCTACATGGAACACCATCCCGATAATATCTTACACAAGTGTTACAAGAACAGCAGGGGGCAACTCCACAAAACACACATCTAATTCACCATTAATGCCAGCTTACTACACAAAAACACAGAATGCCCACTCCTTTATCTGGTTACAACCCTTGATATATGTGAAAGCTGCGATCATATTGCCCTGGCCCCTCTCTGATTCAAGCTATACATGTTACTTCCTCTAGCCTCTCTGTATGTTGTGTGACACGGGCCATGCACCATTTTAGTTGCTCTTCTTTGCACAGTCTCTAATGTATTTATGATTTATGTCCTTCGGAGATATGGCCTCCAGAACTGACCCCAGTATTCCAGGTGAGGCCGCACCAATGACCTATAAAGTGACATCACTACTTCTCTCCTTCTGCTACTAATTTAATTCTCCTAATCAAGAAGTTAAACTTACAACTAACATTTAACGATGTCGCTTCAACCATTAGTGTTTTATATGAATCAACAACCAATCAAATAAAAAAAGCACTTTTTCTGTTTACGCCACATAATGTTTTTTGCTTGTTTTGAATTTCAGAACAAGGCATAAAATAAATGAAAGTTGGGATGTTTAAGCACCAATTCCACAGAAGCAGAAGAACACACATGATGTTGAAACCGGCCACAACGCTTCCACATTTAAGCTGCAGCCAGTGAGTGTAGGAAGCAGATAATCCTTACGTACCGCCTGGAGCTTGTCCGTTAGCTCTCGTCGCCTGTTGCGACATTTTGCGGCTGCCAGTTTGTTTCTCTCTCTTCGGACTCTCCTTTTTTCCTCTTCCTCCGGGGACAGCTGTAAAAAAAAAAAAAACACAAAAAAAAGATTTTAAAAAGTGAACACTAAGCAAAAGAAACCTAACAGGTCGTCCACTGCGGTCACAAAGCAAGCCACAAAAAGCAAGAATTCGTTGACTCTGTAGGAAGTGGGATTGTGCAAGGCCAGGGAGGGTGCTGCTAGCATCGGGAGAACAGAGAGACGTTCTGTGGTTAGAACAAAGATATTTCGCAAGCTGCTTATCAGTTGTAATCCTGCTTCTCCTGGCGTCAAGAGGTAACCTGCTTTTATGTTCTGTGCGGTGAATCCTCAGCTGGAAGCCAGGCACGAGAGCAAGGACCGGATCGCGATCTACTAGTTCTGGACACATGCGGAAAACGTTCTTCATCTGCGATAGCGCACACATCTGTCCGGATCTGGATGTATAAGATCCAGATTTCCATAGTGGATGTTGCTCTGGCTGGGGGGGGGGCGCTTAAAGCATGTCCGCATGGTAGGAGGGAGGAGCTATTTAAATCATATGGTAATGATTTGGCTAAGCCCATATGTACAATCCTTAGTTACTTGCCGACGCCATTTTGAGTGCAGCCATTTTGAGTGCGTGAACGTGAAGCTAGGCTCCTTCTGGTGGAAAGTCTTAAACGCGAGGGAAGCGTTCCCCTCTAACATTATGGTAATTAGGATCGCACATAGATCCTATAAAGGCAGGGCCAGACTGGGGACCATGTGGACCTGTGGCTGAAAATGATCAAGGGCCCACTCTATATAGTATTACCAAAGTGCACAGCAGTGTCTGACTTGTGGTAATGGAACATTCCAACCCATATTAAAAAACATGTAACTTGTAGGATTTAAAGAAGAACAATTAATAATGCAAGAGGGGCAGATCTTGGAGGCCACAAGTGCATCAAATGAAATAAGGGCAGAATTCATTTATTTGCTCAAATTTCATTTATTTTGCTAAATGAATTGCTCAAAAAGTGCACATCTTACTAGGAAGTTTTTTTTAAAGACTTTTCTATATTTGTGTTTGCATGTTATGGCGTAAGGTTGTTGTGAAAGTTTTCCACACTAGAAAAAAAAATGTCCAACCCTTCCTTCTTTATCAAGTAGCGCTGCCACCCAGTCCACGAGGAACATGTAAATTATTTTTGCATACATAAGGGTGGGGATGGAGGAGAAGCTTGCATACATAGGGGAAGGGATGGAGGAGAAGCTTGTATACATAGGGGTGGGGATGGAGGAGGAGCTTGCATACATAGGGGAGGGATGGAGGAGAAGCTTGCATACACAGGGGAAGGGCTGGAGGAGAAGCTTGCATACACAGGGGAAGGGCTGGAGGAGAAGCTTGCCTACATAGGGGAAGGGCTGGAGGAGAAGCTTGCCTACATAGGGGAAGGGCTGGAGGAGAAGCTTGCATACATAGGGGAAGGGCTGGAGGAGAAGCTTGCATACATAGGAGAAGGGCTAAAGGAGAAGCTTGCATACATAGGAGAAGGGCTGGAGGAGAAGCTTGCATACATAGGAGAAGGGCTGGAGGAGAAGCTTGCATACATAGGGGAAGGGCTGGAGGAGAAGCTTTTATACATAGGGGAAGGGCTGGAGGAGAAGCTTTTATACACAGGGGAGGGATGGAGGAGAAGCTTGCATACATAGGGGAAGGAATGGAGGCGAAGCTTGCATACACAGGGGAAGGGATGGAGGAGAAGCTTGTATACACAGGGGAAGGGATGGAGATGTGACTGACTAAAGACGTCTCCACGTAACGTTTAATTTGAAGCTGAAAGCGACGAATAATAGGACAATCCCATAAGGAATGAGACTGGTCTCCGAAATATATTGGTATGAATATAGAGTCCTCCTAAATGACCCTCCAATTGTCTTATCCAACTTACAATCAAATGAACCTCTTCTCCTTTTACGGGATAGATCCAGACCTAAGGGCTTGTAACGCCTCATCGCATTGCGTATTTTCTACGCACTCCCCTCACTTGTACGCACTATGGCCATTTTATGCTTGCCAAATCCTACCTTAACTTTTCAAAGCGTAACTACTGACGTAAGTAAAGGCCTCACGCACATACCTGCCTAAGCGCGCCCATACTGTACAATTTAAATGCCTCACCCTGCCTCCGAAGCGTAATTACGTGTGTGGTATGGATGTCACGCCCCTTCGGTCGTAGTTACGCTGTTGGTACTTGGCTGGTACGTACGTTCAGAGTTACGTGGCGGAGCATCTGCCGCTTGGATGGGCAGTAAATACTAATGGGCAATTTTAGGTCAGCGGCTAGCGAAAAATCGTTTGCATACGTAGTTTAGGATCTGGCTCTATATCAATATCTATATATATTAACCTCTTCTGGGCAAGTAGATATACATTAATAATTATACGTTTGATGGGTATTCATGTTGCTTTTTTTCATATTTTTATATTACTTTAAAAAAATTTACAAATAATTTGATATTTACAAATTTTAAAAAACAAAAAACGTGCAAATCTGTGCTTTACCCGCAGGAAGTCTAAGTGCTGGAGAATAGATCCGATCTCTGCCCTTTGTCCATTTACCTGCTCATCTCTCCTCCTCCTGCCAGCAGTGGTGCCAATGGTTTTGATGACCCCTGGTCGCTGTAAAGCCGCATGGCCGCCCACCGAAGGGAGGTTTGGCACGGAGTGTCCGTAAGGATGCGATCGTCCGTAGGGATTGGACATGGAGGTGATGACGGTAGGCTGGACCATCCACTGCAAGTCCTGGCTGGTGGTGATGGCATTGATGGTGGGGATGAAGGCACTGCTGGACCCGGGCATTTCGTTTCGGAATTTCTGTTGGAAGAAAAAATGGAAACGATTAGGAGACGAATGAGGAGGAGAGGCCACAGGGCAACATCTCAGGAGGCAGCTTAGCTCCTGCCAGACGGGTCCGGGGTAACTAGGCCACAGGAGTGACATCAGCTGATCAACATGGGCCAGTCAGATTATTGCAGGTAAATTGATCAGTTGGTTGCAACGGTTGATTGGCCAGAAAGAACAAGAGCCCTGTGGTAAAGCGGCCAATGAGGTGTAACTTCATATTGCACTTATGGCCAATGACAAGCATATTACAGAGCAAACTGCACCAGGACCAATTACCCTTATCTAACATTATGGAGCCAGTAGCCTCAGGGTTAAGCATACACATCCCTTATTCCTTATCTTATCTCCTTCTGGGTACAAACACAACATACCAACCTGGTGGACATCTGGTGCCTAATACTGTCCCATTAAAGCAGGCCTGGGCAATCTGCATCCCTACAGGGGCTGTAAAACCAGACCCTCCAACATGACCCATTCCATTAGGTACAATGTAATCCGCTCCTGTGCTTCCAACTGTCACTCACCTGGTTTAAATGAATTAACGGATATTTTAAAAACTATTTGCTTCTTCAACTAAGGTGGTTACCATAGTAACTGAAAGTTTGAAACTAAGGGGCATTTCCACTCAAAGATCAAGGGCCAGATTTACTAAACTGTGGAAAAGGAAAAATAGAGGTATTGCCCACAGCAACCAATCAGATTCTAGCTGACATTCTCTAGTATGTAACAGGACAATGAGAATTATAATCTGATTGGTTGCTATAGGCAACATCTCCATTTTTCCTTTTTTCGCATTTTAGTAATCTATCCTCTATCTATACCTTTTTACTAGTCCTGATGATCATGCGGATTCCCGTATACACACTATACCAATCTACCAGCAGATCAGGGGTCATCATCTCTCCAACCATCTGCTGAAACCATCGTGACTCCATACACACTGTACAGATATCTGTCTATATGGTTGTACTTGCGTACACACTACACACGTTTCTCTGACATCGTATCATCAGCAACTGTGATTTTTCAGGAAGTTTATAAAACCAAAATCAACAGAAGTGACCGGTTTTATCACAACCAATTATGATGGTGGAAGCGTTCACACGATTGCAATAACGGACAAAGCAATCATAAATTGAATGATCCGTTCAATCATTGGATAGGTGTCGTCAGATTATATATTTTTTTTATAAAGTTTGTTCAAAGTAACAGTCTTATCAGAGGAGATGGCTCCAGCCTGCTGGGGGTTGTAGTTCAGAGCAGGATGTGAGGCTAAAATAAAAGTTCTCCTGTACAGGGGTACAGAGACTGCTGCTGCTGCTCCCAGGACACAGGGCCTATTAGAGCCTTCGGGTGGCTGAGGATTACAGCGCACCTGGCTGAGGATGAAAGACTGAGGAAATGACTCCCGGCCATGGAGACAACAGCGGCTACATCATCTACGGAAATCACCTGCGCCGCAGCCTCTGATTCATGCCGACAGCTGCACGCTTAACCCCTTCACCCCCGTCACAGAGCCACGTGCAGGGCAGGGTATGCCGTCATGCTGGGATCCATACATAGGCACACGCAAGTGGAAATTGGGTCATCAGCCATAGGAGTTACAGGGTGGGCCGATGGCCTCTTAAGGCCACTAAGCAGTTACCTTTTTTATTATAAGAAAACCAGGATATTGACACAGTAAAGGGTAGTGATGGTCACTAAGATGATGAGGTAGATCCAGAACTACATACACTGCATATTTACGCTAGTTGTATATTTTAAACAGGAAACTGCAGGGGGTACAAGGGGTGCGGCGGCTACGGGTCCTGAAGGAGAAGGGGTTAGGGTTGCACTGTAAGCAAGCTGTCAGAGGCTGATCACTTAAAACAGTGCTCGGCGCTCCATGTATACCCCTATGTATAAATTGTGAGCAGTTTAGGTAGCGGTCCCACCTAGCTCCGCCCATCCAGACCCAGATCCCGCCTCCTCGCTATAAATAATTGCAGTTGCGAGCGGATGAAGGGGTAATGGGTCTATTTTCTGAAATATTAGGGTGTTTTTTTCTATGGATAAAAGGTGTGATGACCCCAGGACGATGGCAACAAAGGACTAACTCCAGACCTAATCACGCACAGAGTTTGTTATTCTCCACAGCAGAGGCTTACGCACGCAAAGTGCGATTCTAGATTCCATTTGTGCTACAGTAGCGCACTCCCCATTCACGCCTCTCGCTTGTACAGTTACCATACCCTGAACTCTACCTTGACTTTTGCGCACACGATCCTGTGCGGAACGGACTCACTCATAATGTAAGATGTAAGGGTTAACCCTTGCTGTACGAATTATATACCATCTCCCCATCCACTATACACACACACACACACACACACATGCTATAAACACACTCACACATGCTATACACATATGCTATACACACACGCTATACACACACACACGCACACATGCTATACACACACTATAAACACACTGACAAATGCTATACACATATGCTATACCCACACACACTATAAAGACACTCACACATGCTATACACACACAAACACACTCACACATGCTATACACACACACACACACTATAAACACACTCACACATGCTATACACATATGCTATACACACACACTATAAACACACTCACACATGCTATACACACACACACACTATAAACAAACACACTCACACACGCAATACACATATGCTATACACACACACACACGCTATAAACACACTCACACACGCACACATGCTATACACACACACACACACACACACACACTATAAACACACTGACAAATGCTATATACACACACATACACACACACACTATAAACATATGCTATACCCACACACACTATAAACACACTCACACATGCTATACACATACGCTATACCCACACACGCTATAAACACACTCACACATGCTATACACATACGCTATAAACACACTCACATGCTATACGCATATGCTATACCCACACACATGTGCTATACACACACACACACACACACACACACATGCTATAAACACATGCTATACACACATGCTAGTACATTGGGAATATTGTGCAAAGCATGAAACATGAGTACTGTAGGGCTTATAGGCTCCAATGGTTCCCATGGAAAAAAATGACAGGCTGGCTTTTTTGGCTCCTGAGCTCCCCCTTGGGGGTGACTGGCACCCCTGCATCACATGACCTCCAGGATGAACGGGTTGCCATCTTTATTTTTTTCCCCCTGACCCCTCCCTCGGAATTTTTTTTTTCACTCAGACCACTCCCATGGAGCACCACGCATTTCAGGTCGTTCCATTTGATTCCATCATGTTCCATTCCCTGCGTTTGAATGTCTTACTTTGCGTCACTGAGAATCGCTCACACTGCATTCCGATGCGTAACCGCCATTCCCTCAGAATTTTGAAATTTAAACCAATCACATTCAGCCTGTGGCTCTCCAGGAGGCTGTGGAAGGGCCACTATAACGGTGCATGGTCTACAACAAAGCCTACCCAGAAAGACAACAGACCTTAATAAGTCGAGTATCTGGCGTCTAATGCTATGTTACTGTGTAGGAGAGCTGGTAGAGCCCTGCTGGGACGTCAAAACACCTGGAGGGCCACAAGGAGGCTACACAAGGCCTTCTATAGATCCTACGGTCAGTCTGTTCCACCACACAGGTAAACCAGAGGGGTAAAAGCCCCCATTCCAATCCTCTGCCCGGGGAGAGACACAGCAGCAGGTGCCTGGACTGACTCATTTCCCATCTCACACTGCGTTACGCCATCACCGCGCCATCACACTTCCTGGGATTTATACAGGACAAACACAGGATCCAATCTGTCTCTTGTGCCAACCAGCGCTGTGCCAGGTAACATCTGCTGCACTAACCAGCTGCGCCAAGGGAAGGCACTCTGCAGATGCCGTGCATTACACTAACTTTTATGTTATTAAAGTCACAAAAGACAAAAAACAACAAGAACCCACAAAACTGAACAGAGATTGTAAATGTTTAGCGGGCTGAGCACGGGGAGGGATCCCCACAAGAGCAGAGCTGCGACAGACGCTGCATACAATCTAAAGCACCTATAGCCAACCTCTGTCTCTCCAGATACAGTGACACTACAGATCCCAGCATGCTACAACTGCAAAGAAATAGCGGATATCTAACAAAGCATGCTGGGAGTTGTAGTGTCACAACACCCACAGAGAAACAGGTTGGCCAGAACTGTTCTGTAGCGAATACAGAGTTGGATCCACAGATAAGAAGGAAATAAATACGCGCAGATTTGCAAAACTACGCAACTATGGGGTCAGCGCGCTCCTATGACACTCCTTTGTCAACTTCCGCCTCCATAGGGCTCTCTTATCTCTCCGCGTGTTTCTTTGTGCGGATTTTGCTAAACTATGCGCTGACTTTTCTTATCTTCCTACTAACTGAATACTGGCCCCGCCCCTTCTTATGAATATCATTAGGCGCGGAGTTGAGCTCCATTTGTAATGGTAAATCCGTGCGTAACATCTGGATGGCGCATGCGCAACAAAAAGACCTATATATGCACACGGCCTGCGTATATTTAGGTATGTTCTTAATTGTGAATCAGGGCCTATAGATATAGATATATAGTTTTTTTTTCATTCAGGCCATGGGGGGACATAGTGTCCATAAGGAAAATCAACTGTGTCTCCTACTGGAGTAATTTTCGGACCATGTTACCCCCTTAATGTGCTTTTCCAATTTCCACATCCCAAAAATAGTTAGACCCCTATCAGAATGTTGATGTCAGGTCAGGAAATGTCTAGCTATGCTTGTAAGATTTTTCATTTTTGTCTTGTCCCTTGGGGCGTACCTTATGTTTGCCAAATGCTCAGCTAGTCTAATCTTCAATGGATGTTTGGTTTGTCCCATGTAAAATTTCCTACAAGGACACTCTATACAATAAACAACACCTGTAGAGGAACAATTAATGAAACTTTTGATTTCATGACGCTGGTTAAATTTATCCACAAAAAATGTGGTAAGTTTCATGAATTGGCAGAATTTACAGTGGCCACAGAGATATGATCCCTGGGTCCCACGCAATTTCTTGTGTGATTTGGCTTATATTTATCCCAAGCATGTTTACACTGTTCTACTGTGTTACCTCTACCCCTCAGATGAGAGGCTATTCCACTTATCTATCACCCTTTCACTGACGTCATTATCCGCAAATTTCCCCTGAATCTACCACCCTCCAGTTTATATTCAAGTCCTCATGTTCTATTACACCTCTTCCTTTATATAATGCTCCTCCTATACCTGTCACCCTCCAGTTTATATTCATGCCCTCATGTTATTTGACCATCAATTTAGTGTGAGATTTAGGATCTCCTTATATTTATCCCCCAAGCATTTACACTGTTCTACTGTGTTACCTCTACCCCTCAGATGAGAGGCTATTCCACTTATCTATCAACCTTCCAGTGACATCATTATCTACACATTTCCTCTGAATCTACCACCCTCCAGTTTATATTCAAGTCCGTGTTCTATTACACCTCTTCCTTTATATAATGTCCCCTCCTGTACCTGTCACCCTCCAGTATATACACATGTTCTCGTGTACTATTACACCTCTTCCTTTATATAATGTCCCCTCCTGTACCTGTCACCCTCCAGTATATACACATGTCCCCATGTTCTAGGACACCCTTTTTCTTTATATAATGCCCCCTCCTGTACCTGTCACCCTCCAGTTTATATTCATGACGTTGTGTACTATAACACCTCTTCCTTTATATAATGCCCCCTCCTGTACCTCTATACACCTGGACACCCAGCCGACAGCTTATACCAGGAACAGCGGCTCCAGCTTGAACCTTGCTCCCGTCCCGCACAGTGCCAGGTGCTGCTCGGACATCAGGACTGGCTCATCCTGGTCTTTGGAGACTTCCTTGTGGAGGAACAACAGGCGGCCGCCCGGCAGGGAGAGGCAGGAAGCCGGTGTTGCATAATCACCACCCACTGTAAAACGAACCCGTCTGATCTCCCGTCCCTCTCTTACACTAATGCCCAGGTGTGGTCGTAGACACTCCCGTCGCTTAACCCTTCCCTGCCCTGAAGAGACAAAAGAATACTATCCTACACAAAATCCCTCAATAATGACGAACTGAATCCCAGCCTTCCGTGTATTCTAAGTTTCCATCACATGTATATAATGATAAAGAGGACGCCGCATATATACAACCTATATCAGAAAGGTTTGGGCTCCAATTTATTGCAAGAAAGTTTATTTTTGAATTAAGGACCGTGCGCAGAATGACACAAAACCGCCAATGTACCCATCCCGAATGTGTATGTATTTAGTGTGTCCGCTGTGTGCGTGCAGACCGTTACGCATCAAACGAACGATGAACAATTCCGGATTCCGTGCCTTTGCGATGGCAGAGGCGATGAATCGCTGCGCATACAGCGTGTAGGAGGGAAGGTATTTAAATCGTACAGTAAAGGTTTGGTTAAGCTCCTCCATTACGCACCAAACCCAATTGACGTGGGGCGGGTGGGTGAATGTTAAGGTAGGGTCCTGGATATGGCTGTGCCGTTCAGCCAGGGGAGGGAACTATCCTGGAAGGTGCAGCACACAGGATCGCATGGTTGTAACTTTACCAGCGTCGCAGAGGAGTTATGATCGCAAACTGTACTTAAATCTGGATCTCAATCCAACAATCTTAGTGTTGTTTTAAAGAGGCTACTTCTTATTATTATTAAGGGACTAAAAAATAGAAAGGACTCTTGTTGCCACATTCATAAATAAAATATTTTTTTGCCGTCAGAATAAGTACAAAAGGTCTTGATATAAAAGGGATCTCCACTACGGGATAAGAAATCCAACAAAAGTAAATAGAATAAAATGAATGAATTAAATAAACTCAACAAGTCCCGACAAGGTCCCAGGTTTCGGCGGAGCCGCAGAGCACATGGGGAGGAGAGTCGCGTCAGCTTGGTGAGGTCGCCTTCGAGGCACTAAGGGGACCAGTACTGAGCGCGCTGATTGGAGGAAGGGACAAGCAGGGATCACTTGTGCCCAATGCCGAATTCATTATTCACTGTTATTATAGTGACAACGGCAAATCAGGCCATATAACCGAATAATGAAAAGGAGTTAATAAGAGACGGGCTGACAGGTATGAGAGACACTAAATATCCCCGTATGTAGAGGCATGTCCATAGCTAGGACCATAGCAGCGACTGCAAAGTGACCATCAGAAACAGTGTCAGCTCCGGGGACTAATCATGTGAACATGGCCGGTGTTGGAGAGAAAAGATGGGATAATGGTAACTCCTGAAGGTCTCTTCTCCATTTATTTTTTTATTTAAAGGGTGTAACTGCAGGGGGTGCAAGAGGAGTGGCTGCTACGGGGCCCAGAGGAGAGGGGCCCGTGACAGCTGCTCCCCCTGCACTTACAGAGGCTGACAGCTTAAAACAGTACTCAGTGCTCCATGTATGAGTGCTGAGCACTATGGCGATACACATGGAGTGCTGAGCGCTATGGCGAAATACATGAAACGCTGTGCGCTATGGCGATATACCTGGAGTGCTGAGCGCTATGGTGATATACATGGAGTGCTGAGCGCTATGGAGATATACATGGAGAGCTGAGCGCTATGGAGATATACATGGAGTGCTGAGCGCTATGGCGATATACATGGAGTGCTGAGCGCTATGGAGATATACATGGAGAGCTGAGCGCTATGGAGATATACATGGAGTGCTGAGCGCTATGGAGATATACATGGAGTGCTGAGCACTATGGTGATATATATGGAGTGCTGTGCGCTATGGTGATATACATGGAGTGCTGAGCGCTATGGTGATATACATGGAGAGCTGAGCGCTACGGTGATATACATGGAGAGCTGAGCGCTACGGCGATATACATGGAGTGCTGAGCGCTGTTTTAAGCTGTCAATTTCTGACAGCTTTCATGCAGAAGGGCCTGCTCAGCCCCGCCCCTGATACCACATGGCTTCAACCAGTTCCACCCGTGCAGACTCGGGTCCGCCTCCTTGCTATGGGGCCCCTTTTTAAGGTTAAGGTTAGGCTGCTAGAAGGGGATGGGTCAAGGTAAGGCTACAAGGGGACAGTTAAGGTTAGGCTGAGGGAAGGTGGATGGTTAGGACTGGGCTGCGCAGAGACCCCATTAAGGTTAAGATAGGTTAAGCTGCAAGAATGGGAGGGTTAGGGTTAGTCTGCGGAGTCGGGACAGCAAAGGATAGGCTGCGAGAAGGGAATGTTTAGGGTTAGTCTGCAGAGATGGGACAGTAAAGGTTAGGCTGTGGTAAGGGAAGGGTTAGGGGGAAAATACTACCTGTTGCTGATGAAACATTTGAATCCAGATCCCTCGGTATCCAGACTGCTGTGAACA
Organism: Limnodynastes dumerilii; assembly: GCA_011038615.1. Taxonomy (NCBI): domain Eukaryota; kingdom Metazoa; phylum Chordata; class Amphibia; order Anura; family Limnodynastidae; genus Limnodynastes; species Limnodynastes dumerilii. The sequence goes on along the minus strand of WWET01005590.1, from coordinate 23,419 downwards.
GACCATGGCCGAGATTTTAATGCCTTGATCTGATCTGATTATCGACACAACAAACCACATACCACAAACCAATACAACTTAATGAAATATCCTGAAGTCATGATCAGTGGGGGGGGGATAAATGTTTTCTGAAACTGGGAGAAGTTTTTATCCAAATCAGCCACAATCATAAAAAGAAAAATATCATATCATGCTCTCTCCCCCGCTAGCGAGTGACACCGTTATCTGCAGGACTCCTGCTGTTTATTGAATTGTCTCCTAAAAGAGGGGGTGCTGCCAAAATAAAAAAAACATCCATTTTATGGTTTCCCAATCTCTGTCCTTCCCAGCAGCCTCCCAGTTACTGGAATCCACACAATCCCAGGAAGTGGTCTGGCTGCGGCCTGCAGGGGGCAGCAGAGAGCCGTGATCAGCAGGCTGGGAATTCTCTCATTTCTGGGAAAGACTTATTTGATGTCCGAGGAATGTTCCCAGTCGCTGGCACAAAGCATTTCCCCTCTATTCAGGGCAGACCGGCCATTCAGCTACAGACCTATGTCATGAGAGCAGAATCCTGTCAGGGAGGTGAGCTCTGCTCCCAGCAGCGTTGGCTGTGTTGCAATCACCTGCTTTATTGGTTCATGATCTTTTGCAATACTCCCACCCAGAGAAGAGAAGGGAAAGCAGAGGAACTCCAGGGAGCGTGAGGAATTTCAGCAATGTCTGATCTGAGAGGATGAACTTGTCCCACGCCTGAGATCCCACCAGTTCCTGGCAGTAATGTCATATATTCTGACACGTCAATGGCTGATATGTAGAGTCCAACTGAAGAACAGGCTTCACCTACAGCCCCGAGCCAGACACGATGAAAGACTCTGTATCCCTCAGGGGGTCTACAGTGGCCCCTTATCCTAAAAGTGCAATGATTGCCAATGTCCTGTGATGGCGGCCATTTTGTCAGGTGAACCCATACTGAGGAGGGTGATACATGGGTTGGCAGGTGGTAACTATACCCAGAGCCGTAACTAGAAATTTTAGCGCCAGGGCCAAAAAGGAAAAATGGTGCCCCCTGACCCTGAATTTAGCCATAACTATTAACTTACTGGTGCCTCCTTAAGATTTGTCCACTGTGCGGCCACCCCTATCACACACCCCTAGTTACGGCCCTGACTATACCACACCACGCATGTGAACAGTGCGAATTCCCAACCAATACAGTGAAAGAGGCGGGGCATAGGCGACAAGCGGATGTTCCCTCTTAGTCAGGTGACAGTATGGGCGTTCCCACTCTCTGTGTACCTATCCAGATATAAGACAGGGGGTGGAGCTGAAGACACAAGTGGGCGTACCCTCTTAGTCAGGTGACAGTGTAGGCGTTCCCTCTCTCTCTCCGTGTACCCATCGAAGCATAAGACAGATGGGGGGAGCTAAGGTGACAAGTGGGCATACCCTCTTAGTCAGGTGACAGTGTAGGCGTTCCCTCTCTCTCTCCGTGTACCCATCGAAGCATAAGACAGATGGGGGGAGCTAAGGTGACAAGTGGGCATACCCTCTTAGTCAGGTGACAGTGTAGGCGTTCCCTCTCTCTCTCCGTGTACCCATCGAAGCATAAGACAGATGGGGGGAGCTAAGGTGACAAGTGGGCATACCCTCTTAGTCAGGTGACAGTGTAGGCGTTCCCTCTCTCTCTCCGTGTACCCATCGAAGCATAAGACAGATGGGGGGAGCTAAGGTGACAAGTGGGCATACCCTCTTAGTCAGGTGACAGTGTAGGCGTTCCCTCTCTCTCTCCGTGTACCCATCGAAGCATAAGACAGATGGGGGGAGCTAAGGTGACAAGTGGGCATACCCTCTTAGTCAGGTGACAGTGTAGGCGTTCCCTCTCTCTCTCCGTGTACCCATCGAAGCATAAGACAGATGGGGGGAGCTAAGGTGACAAGTGGGCATACCCTCTTAGTCAGGTGACAGTGTAGGCGTTCCCTCTCTCTCTCCGTGTACCCATCGAAGCATAAGACAGATGGGGGGAGCTAAGGTGACAAGTGGGCATACCCTCTTAGTCAGGTGACAGTGTAGGCGTTCCCTCTCTCTCTCCGTGTACCCATCGAAGCATAAGACAGATGGGGGGAGCTAAGGTGACAAGTGGGCATACCCTCTTAGTCAGGTGACAGTGTAGGCGTTCCCTCTCTCTCTCCGTGTACCCATCGAAGCATAAGACAGATGGGGGGAGCTAAGGTGACAAGTGGGCATACCCTCTTAGTCAGGTGACAGTGTAGGCGTTCCCTCTCTCTCTCCGTGTACCCATCGAAGCATAAGACAGATGGGGGGAGCTAAGGTGACAAGTGGGCATACCCTCTTAGTCAGGTGACAGTGTAGGCGTTCCCTCTCTCTCTCCGTGTACCCATCGAAGCATAAGACAGATGGGGGGAGCTAAGGTGACAAGTGGGCATACCCTCTTAGTCAGGTGACAGTGTAGGCGTTCCCTCTCTCTCTCCGTGTACCCATCGAAGCATAAGACAGATGGGGGGAGCTAAGGTGACAAGTGGGCATACCCTCTTAGTCAGGTGACAGTGTAGGCGTTCCCTCTCTCTCTCCGTGTACCCATCGAAGCATAAGACAGATGGGGGGAGCTAAGGTGACAAGTGGGCATACCCTCTTAGTCAGGTGACAGTGTAGGCGTTCCCTCTCTCTCTCCGTGTACCCATCGAAGCATAAGACAGATGGGGGGAGCTAAGGTGACAAGTGGGCATACCCTCTTAGTCAGGTGACAGTGTAGGCGTTCCCTCTCTCTCTCCGTGTACCCATCGAAGCATAAGACAGATGGGGGGAGCTAAGGTGACAAGTGGGCATACCCTCTTAGTCAGGTGACAGTGTAGGCGTTCCCTCTCTCTCTCCGTGTACCCATCGAAGCATAAGACAGATGGGGGGAGCTAAGGTGACAAGTGGGCATACCCTCTTAGTCAGGTGACAGTGTAGGCGTTCCCTCTCTCTCTCCGTGTACCCATCGAAGCATAAGACAGATGGGGGGAGCTAAGGTGACAAGTGGGCATACCCTCTTAGTCAGGTGACAGTGTAGGCGTTCCCTCTCTCTCTCCGTGTACCCATCGAAGCATAAGACAGATGGGGGGAGCTAAGGTGACAAGTGGGCATACCCTCTTAGTCAGGTGACAGTGTAGGCGTTCCCTCTCTCTCTCCGTGTGTTTCTTGTAAACGGAACTTTTAACACTATTATTCCCTCGCCTCCCCACTGCTTTACATAGTCTACATCAAGCACTTACACCACAAACACAGTGTATGTTTATCATTCACACCTCACACAGAGAATCAAACCCATAACCCCAGCAATGCTAACCACTGTGCTGCTCAGAAAAAGGAAGATCATACAGCCAGAAGGAAGAACAGATTGTGTGAAAGGCACATTTGGCAAGGTAGTCAACGCTCCCTGACTCCCTGAACAGTGGGTAATCTCCCTGACTCCCTGAAAAGCGGGTGACCTCCATGACTCCCTAAAGTGTTTAGCAATCTCCCTAACGCTGATTCAGTTCCAGAAGTCATTGCGGTGTGATGACAACATTTAGAATTTGTGTCCTATTTAATTTTTGAGGCCTATGGAGGCGGCCATTTTCATGGAGGCCAAGATTTAATCAGAGACTGTCAGCTACTAAGACAACATGACTTCAATAATGGAGACAGAAATTAAAAATACACTTTGGTCTCTTGTTAATCAGCTGCAGCGTCACCTACTTTTATCTTTTCTATAAAGATGAAGAAGGCAGCGGATCCTATTCACAGTCTCCACAATAACACTGAAAGGATTTATTCACTGACAATGTAACAATCAATAAATACTGATGCCGCCATTATTATTGACAAATAGTTTTCCTGTCAGCGCTAGACCCGCCCATGGGTGGAGCTATCCACAGGACACACCCCATTGGCAGGAAAGGACACACCCCTTTGGTGCAGTGTCTTAATGGTGCAATCACAATCCCTCCGATATTCATTTACAAAAGTTGGCAACAATAAAATTAAAGTGTATTCTAAACAAGTTATATCCAAACCTCAACCTATACACAATAGAAAGATATAATGTCCCCCTATACCATTACCTGATTTGTAGCCTTGTTTCAAAGTAACATCTAATAAAGTATTTGTCATACTCTCCTCTCAAACATCCATAACTAAACAATGAAAAATCAAAGCACGACAGGTTACATATACATTATACAGTGATACAAAGCACAACCAAGTCAGGAATCCACACAGCAAATCAAGCCCGAAGCAGATACAATCCCAAAGACAGCCCAACGTATGTTTATAGGTGATGGTGAAGATTCTGGGGAGTCGGGGAGAGTGTAAGTGCCACTGATCTCCATACATGGAGCCCGCTATCATCTATAGATCCACTACAGATACTCACTGATGCTCAAACACAAACAAACTTCAAAAAAAGGTGTTTACATTTTTCAACAAAAATTAAAAATAAAGTTTTCTAGTTTATCTGTTCCTTAGAACTGTCCCAGCGCACCCTCCACCTAAGAGCAAAGATGTTTTCTTATTAAACGTCCAGATGATTTGCTCAATCTTTCTCCACAGGAACCAAAAACTCCACATGATGTGAACAACTCAAAGGAAACCATTACTAGGTCCCTAAAAAAGCCATTTAATCAAGAACTTCAAATCCATTTTCCTTAACTGGGAAGGAGGAGATAGGATTTCATATTTATAGTGTACGAGTGCCCATAGATTTTATTGTCCGAGTCTGCGCTGCTTCCAAATTTCACCATTAATATGGGCACAGAGGTTGATGCCCCTTGCATACAGAACACAGCTTATGTTTAGGAGAGATTTAAGAAATGTGGATGGTTTGTGATACATAACAGCTTCAGGTGAATAAATAGATTATACAAGACACCTGTGATATGGGGAAGTAGAATAGTGCATGTAAGTGTCCAGCAGGGGTCAGTAGAAGACTACCTGCTCTGCTGAGAGATAGGTGTTTGCGTGAGAGGCTGCGCATAGACAGTCAGCCAGGTGGACACATCAATAATAATAATTAGTAGTAACTGGGTCATTCACCTAATTCCTCTGCAGGCGTACAATTCAAGCCTATAGCTCCAATGCCATTGCACTCTAATGCTAGATGTGGCACAATACTTGAGATCTCTGTTCCACAGTCATGTTCTAGTCTGGCAAAAATATCTCTTGCTAACTCATATCCTGTGCTGCCATGCTGCGATACCACATGTACTTCCCTATTATGCCATATATCCTCTGGGAGCTGTGTCTCTGCTCCACCAATTATAGATACAACACAATATACTTTTCATTATTGCCTTTCTGATGGGGGTTAGGGGGGTTTGCACGCCTGTTAACCCCTCTCCCCCTAATATAACATTTTAGTAAGCGAGCGGAGTCTCTTACCACAATAAACTGTCCTCTGAAGACTTTTATAAGCCATATCTGGTCTATTTTGGAGATTGCAAATTAATACTTGGAATGACACAACGGTCGTGCACAAACCCCTGTCACCCCAATTCTAATCCTGTCATCCAGGCTGCAGCCACTTGTCCTCTGGTGATGTATTTGGTACGGTGGCTGGAGGTGGAGCAGCTGAATGAACTTTACTGTTTGATTAAGAGCCTCTAATCGATATGCAAAGCAAAGTGCACTTACTGACTGCTGTCATGTCACCTCTATGGAGGGACCCCCGTGTCCTCCAGGCTGGGCCTGGATCAGCAGAGTTCGTGGCCAGGAAGCTTACAAAAAACGCAGTCACCTCAATTCTCTGAACTAGTAAATGTGGTTAGAGAATGCAACTGGTTGCCTGACACCCATTATAAACAAAGGACACCCATTATAAACAAAGGACACACAAAGGATTTCCTAAATGCTTTGCACACAACTGCAGCACATTAATTCACAATGTGCATCGACACCGGCACCCAGTGCCAGCCAGAGTCCATGTGCCAACCCAGTGCCCACATCAAAGTTTTCATTAAGTGAGTTTTTGTATGAATTATGGTATCTGCCTAAATTATAGGGTGATACAAAATGATCCACTGCAGCCCCCCCCCCCCACCACAGTCCTTTATATATCCTATACAGCTATATGCCCAGTTCAGGATATGCCCACATAGTGATGCCAGTTCTTTTAATGCCACAATGTAGTGCCAGAACAAACACAAGAGGCGATCACCAAGCTGGGCTGCAGGAAAGGTGACAGTACAGAAAATACACTGCACGCCTTACAATGACCTGAGACCTGTCACATTGGGTGCCACGGTCATCTCTGTTGCATGATTTAGTGTCAGTGCAGAAGGAGTTAATTGCGTTCATGAGTGCAGGGAACCAGCACTGGTGACCCTCAGGAGATCACAGACATCCCACCACCCGGTAAGTGACAATACACAAGGACCCAATTCCAAAAGTGTCAATGCTGGGGTGAGGAGGGGGCACAGGGACCATCATTAAGCCCATGCACACCAGATATACCAAAGGCATGTATGTACAATGCAACCTCCATACTGAGGAACAACTATACAGCACAGAGAGCACAGGCACTAGAGGACACTGCACACCACTGTCATGGGTATAGCACACACACCTGTATAGAGCTCCCCATACAACTACTGAGATCATGACTTCTACTATCTATCCTGAGAGGGGGGCACACATACAAGGGTCTGCCCAGTGTGACTGGTCACCTCTGTCCCAGGAGGACACTGCAGACCATTCCACGGGTCACAAAAGCCCAGAGCTGTCATTTATACACAATAAGGAAACTACATTCCACTCCACCAGTCATCTATGTCCTGAACAGTCACTATATACCACATAGAGGACTGGTGAGAATAAGACTCTATAAATACATACAGGTAATGGGACGACTGTATACTGTATATACACCCAATACAGGTGATGGGAAGACTGTATATACTCCCTATAGGTAATAGAGGACTTTATACCAAGTGATGAGAAAGACCACATACAGGACTGTGCCCTATATAGGTAATAAACTGTCTGTGTATATACCGCACAGGTGATGAGGTGACAGTATATACCCCTATAGGTAATAAAAGGGCTGTATATACCCCACACAGGACCGGGCAATGAGAGGGCACCAGGGGGGTTCGGAGTCTCACCTGGTGGATTGAGGTAGGTAAGGAGCCGGGGTATCCCTCGGGCTGAGCCGGAGAGCTGCTGCTACCACGGGAGGAGCTGTCGAAACTCCCTGGGAAGTCCTGGTACATGATCCGGCAGCCGGGAGAGGTCAGTGCTGGGCAGCCGGGCAGGGGCACAGGTCCAGGGGGGAGGTCAGTTCCAAGTAGCCGGGCAGGGGCACGGGTCCAGGGGTAACTCAGTGCCAGGCAGCAGGGCAGGGGCAAAGGTCCAGGGGTAGGTCAGTCCCTGTCAGGGGCACAGGTCCAGATAAGGGGCTCTCAAGACAGGGGCACGAGTCCAGGGAAGGTCAGTCCCGGGTAGGGGCACAGGTCCAGGGAAGGTCAGTCCCTGGCAGGGGCAGAGGTCCAAGGGCAGGTCAGTGCCAGGCAGCAGGGCAGGTCAGTCCCGGGCAGGGGCACAGGTCCAGGCGAGGGTCTCTTGGCTCTTGGGCACGGAGGGGGCAGTGTCTCTGCTCTCCCCGGCCGTGTCTCCGCTCTCGGGATGAGTCAGGGCAATGGCATTATTACTTCTTACCCCCTGTGATTATCTGTGCCTCTGACGTCACGCTCTCCTCCCCCCGCACTCACAATGGGAGGTTCCGTCCCCGCGGTCGGCCCACACTCTCTGTCCGCTCTCCGCCCCGTGCACGCTGGCCCCGGCTCCTGTCGCTTCTCCGGGCTGCACTACAGCGGCGTCCGGGGTCCCCGGGCGCCTGTGGCCCCTCCGCGGAGCTTGGTCTCGTCCATTGACGCATGTTGCCTCATATGGGCATGTGCCCCCCTGTGATTATCTGTGCCTCTGACGTCACGCTCTCCTCCCCCCCGCACTCACAATGTGAGGTTCCGTCACCGCGGTCGGCCCACACTCTCTGTCCGCTCTCCGCCCTCCGCCCCGTGCACGCTGGTCCCGGCTCCTGTCGCCTCTCCGGGCTGCACTACAGCGGCGTCCGGGGTCCCCGGGCGCCTGTGGCCCCTCCGCGGAGCTTGGTCTCGTCCATTGACGCATGTTGCCTAATATGGGCATGTGCGTGCGGTGACGTAGGTGGGTTTCCTTGGTTCTGATGACGTCGGCGGCCAGGGATTCCCTTCTGTATGTACTGGGGGTAAGAGCCGGGGGCAGGGGGGAGATAAAGGCCCCTCCACCTGATCAACTGTATGGATGTGTGTGTGTGTGTGTGTGTGTGCGTGTGTGTGTTTATATATATATTTATATATATTTATTTCACACAGACACACACACAGACACAGGAGCATAGTCCAGTATCATACTAATATGGGCCGGGGGCCGGGGGAAAGGGGGTCCTAAGGTAGTTGCCCACACTGCAACCACCTAAGCCTTCCTCAGCTGACTGTCTGCACAAGCATGGAGTGGCAGGCGACTGCACTGCCCCTGGGGGAATCAGAATATATTTGGTGTTGCCCCTCCATCTGGCCTACACCAGACCCTCCAACTTGACCCATTGCATTAGGTACATAGTGTTCTGCTCCTGGGATTCCAACTGTCAGTTACTATGGTAACCACCTTTGTTAAAGAGAAAAAAGTTTTTCAAACATCAGTTAAATCATTAATCCAGGTAAGTGACAGTTGGAAACTCAGGAGCAGAGTATTGTGTATCTAGCGGAATGGGTCCCATAGGTCATGTTTAAGGGTCTACTGTATATAAATATAATATTCCGTGCAACCATTGGTCCACGCTCCGTGAATGTGGCTTTACTGCAAATACTCAGAACCAGTGCTGTAACTAGAAATTTTAGCATCAGGGGCAAAAAGGTAAAATGGTGCCCCTTGACCCTGAATTTCAAGCCAATTTAACCTAAATATTAATGTACTGGTGCCCCCTTAAGCTTTTTGCCCTGGGCGGCCGCCCCTATCACACACACCCCTAGTTCGGGCAATGCTCAGAACAGCTTTCCTGTGCGCATGGTGGTCACACATAGGCAGGCTCCTGTTTCGTGCATGCCCAAAATAGCAGCCCAGAGTGTTCCAGCGTTGGCGAGGTGTCCGCCCTTCCCACCCTCCTGCACTCCGTTGGGACTGTGCCACCAAGGTGGCTGCATGCCAGGTGACTGGCCCCAGGAGAGAGGCTGCCAACCACCAACACCTCACCCCAGCACAGGCAGAATATCTGGGCTACCAGACACACCCACGCCAGTGTTTGCCACTGGCTATATTTAATGCCATCCACTGCTATACACACTGTATAGAACATAGCGGAGCTGATCGAGAGCTGTGCGTTCGTCTGTATTTCACGTGGGCAGCGGGAATCAGATCTGCGCATGTGCATAACAGGAGCAAGTCCACAAAACGGACGCAAAGCTTCCCATTCGCCTTTGTCCGCACCTATGTCCTCTGCGCTAACATACGCAGTGTTCTACAATATGTTAATGAGAAAGTGGGTGTGTCAGTGCTTCAGATAGGCGCAGTAACAGCCCGGAGCCCCTCCTCCACAATCTTGCATCATGTCAGGGGACGGTGTGCGTGTAAGACATTTTCTGTTGGTATTATAAGCAGCGAAACACGCTACAAATATGGAAACAACTAATGTATGAATAAAGAATTCTGGTCATCTGCTACACTGCAGTTTATATACTTATTTATTTTTAATGCCCGAATAGCAGCATAATTTACTCAGCAATGATTAAAAACTCATTTTTCAGGGAGATTATTTTTTAATGTTAAAAAAAATCAAATAAAAATACATTTGAAACACACAAACTTGTATTTTCTGCTGCGTTACCCCTCATAACCTCCGCCCCTACGCTTCCATTTGCGTGTTTCAGACGCCTGCGCCTTTTCAGTACGTCTTATGCAGAGTTGCAAAAGTCGCCTCTGGATAGGACGCAAGCAATATAAGCAGCGAATGAATGTATGCTTAAATGCTGGATCAGCTGCAATGTGTATACTAATGAGGTTTATTTAAAAAAATTCTGTGACCCAATGTCAGATACACCATCATGGCCTCTGAACAGGAATTACAGGGTTGGCGATTTTCTGATTCTTCACTCCAGGAGATCTCAGAGGGAAGAAAGAGATGCAGCATTGGGGGCGGAGCTTGATGGCATGATTTATGCAAATTGCATACTGAAGCCCCGCCTCTTGTCCCGAAGTACCTTACAGGGTTCAAATGTTGGCAAATCCTTAAGTATATTGGTGGGTTTGCGCCCCGAGGACGACTCACAATGATTTTAAAGCTGAATCCTTGCTGTTGTGTTACCGCGATGTAACGGCATCGCGTGCCCAGCGCGTATGTCTCCTATTAAAGCCTCACCCAGGCACGAGGACAGATCAGCTCACTTTTGCTGCCACGAAGGGGCTTAAATGATCGCAACACTTCACTATCAAAGCTTTGCCGCTAATTAAATGACTTTTTCCTTTACACATTATTACGTCACCTGTGCGGATTTTATTCAGAAAGAGGTCATACCGATGTACCGAATCCAGAGTTAAGGACTCACAGCGCTTGTTAGTCTCCGCAGTGGAGGTAAACTTACGTAAAAAGTGTGATTCTGTATTCTGTACTTGTGAGGATAGCGCGCTCCTCGCACACATACGCAGCTTCCTGACCCTGTCTTAACTTTTACGCACACGTCTCTGTGTGTAATGGACTGATGCGTAATGGAGGATTGTGCGTAAGGACTTTACGAAATGCCTACTATGCAATTTAAATACCTTACAATGTGTAATCCAGAAGCGTTCCGGTGCCTAGCCGCGTATTCAGGCATGCGCACAACACACACGCACAGAGTACTTACACATTCTAAATGCGTATATGAGCTGTCGAGCGCAATTCTGGAACGGGACCTAGGTTCGGAAAACGCCCCCAGGAAAGCAGCGAATCTGGATCCAGAATTCCATCCTACAAAGGGACATGGCAGGAGGCGCTATGTGGGAGGAGAGCATACACAGTAGCTTATTTACACTATCTACATACCATTTCTGTACGTAGATTGCGTAAGCGCGGTTTTTAAACAACGTGCATAACTGAATCCGGCCCAGGGTTAGAAATCTTAAGGTAGCGTCTGGCTATCGTGACTCCATACAATCGGGGGGCGTGGCCTCCCCTTTCCCGTACAGTAGTAAGGTTGCAGCGACAATCCTGCGCTAGAAGCACCGAGCCACGCAGGTGCGGATCCGGGCTGATGTTTGGAATACTGGTAGCGCCCAGAATAATAATTTGAGGGAAATGACTGAAGGGTGAGCGGGATTTTATTTCTTCTTTCATTATACAAGGAACATAGTGGTCATATTGGTCCTTAGCTGCACCCCTATATTTATATATACACTTGCACATATTTAATTTGTTGGATAGAAGCGCGGCCATTTCTTTTGCTACTGTTTAGTTTTATTTTGGAGTCTGACCACTCCCCAAACATGGCCGCTGCAGGCTATTCAAATGCAGGTAGTGTCTTAACAGAGACCTCCTGTGTACACATATAGCAAATGGATAGGGACTCACCTACAGGAGGTGCCTTGACGCTGGGCAGGTGAGCTTAACCCAATATAGCTATATTGTGAACAAAACCTCCTTTTTATTTATGTGCAGACACATAGTGTTATTTAATGTATGTTTGGAGCGCCGGACCTCTCTTGTTCCTTGTATTTACATTGTGGTCACTTTGGTCCTTGGCTGCACCCCTATA
>WWET01005589.1:0-10715 GCA_011038615.1 Limnodynastes dumerilii | reverse complement strand
TTAGGTGTAAAAGGGGGGGGGGGGAGGGTTAGGGTTCCACTGCAGAGAGGGGAGGGTTAAGGTTAGGCTGCAGGACATGGATGCTTAGGGTTAGGCTTAGGAGGGGAAGGGTTAAGGTTAGGTAGACTGTGGGACAGGGATGGTTGGGGTTGGGGGGAAGGTTAAGGTTAGGCTGCAGGAATGGAATGGTAAGTATGAAGAAAACTTACCTGTCGCCGTTCGACTCTTTGGAGGCACTGCAGCTGCGGTAATGATGGCTTCTAGCTGCATTTTGCCTAAAATTGATGGCAATCGGTTTTCATTGTCGCAAAGTGATCTATCAGAAGATAAACCATCGTAGCGGGTAACTACACCCCGAAGCAGCAATGGATTTACTCGATCAATGACTATAAGGAACTTTCTCAGATTTTTTACCAACTAATGAAATATTGCAATGGGGTAAATAATGTCCAACAGTTATTCACCAGCGACCATGATACCACTCAGGCTGCCACGGATGTATGCGCTATAGGATTACCGGGACTATATGCCCCCCCTCCCCGTGCCGATTCTAATATGATAATCACTGTGTAGTAGCGTTTTTGGTCTGTTGTGTCAGCGTTACGACGTATCAGTCCTTAGCGTATAATCGTTTCTCACGGAATATCCGGGAGACTCCTGAAATTGGGGCATTTGGCAAATCTCCCACAGTGCCGTTAGCAGCCTTAGTAAGGATAGGCGGGGCTTAATAACACAATTTGCATCATCAGGCCCGCCCCTTCCGTAGTAACAGCGGGAACTGAAACTTTAACAGGCAGGAGGTGGGGCTTCATGATGCGATTTTAGCGAACCCCGCCCCCATACCGTAATTTATTTCTTCGTTCCAAGATCTCCAGGAGGAAAGAAATGAAAAGTTGGCAGCCCTGCATATAATGTAATGTTTAATCAGCTTCACTTGTACAGGGCCAGTATCCTATCACATTGTGACATTTACAAGCACAGAATATCATTATCTGAATGCATCCAGCCAACAAATTCCATGCCCGTTAACCAGTAGATTGTGATTTAACTTCCTCCAAGTGATTTGCTCAGTTAATTTCCTTGGTTATGTAATCTGCAAACAACTGTTGCTTTCCCTGTCCAGACATGTTAACTAACAGATGAAGAAATGTCTCTCCCGAGGTGTGATTACACCTGTAAATACATGCGGATTTATCAGTCAGACAAGCACTATAAATCTGGGTACGTGCTAAGCTGGCCATACACTAGAGTGATTATTGCTCCCACTGGGGAGGTGTCTCAAAATGATATTCCTCTAGGGAGAGGTCCCAGGTCACTCTCCTCTCCCGCTGGAACCGATAATCCACGCTGAAGAGGGAGCGGCTGCAGAGAGTGACAGGAGGCCCTTGCAGCTGACTGGCAAGACCCGGATTTATATGGAGCGGAGGCAGAGAGACTTTCTATGGGATTGCATTGGTTTTAGGGTCTCTGCTGTCTCACACACAGAAAACAGCAGTTCTTGGTGAAGCTGAGCTGCAGTCCACACATGGAGCGATCTCCCTACAGAACAACTGATATAATGATACCATGTGTGCATTGGCGAAAGTTCTGGCCAGATGCCTGGAGGCAAACTTTTGGTGCCACCCACCTCCGGGCATAATAACATCATGCCGTCACATCCGTCAGTTTATGTGAAGGAGTGGACTCAACGGGAAGGAAAGGTCTGTATCTAACCCCAGTCCGCAGCAGAGGACACAGAGACTCACCCTGGAGACACAAGCGGAGACACTGGACAGAAGACTGCCAGAGGGGACAATGGAAAAGTGCCCCCCTCTGGGCTAATGCCCGGAGCTCAGCGCTTCCCTTGTCTCCGGAACTTTCGCTACTTCATTTGTGGATCTTTTAAACAGTCAGTAATGGACACATGAAAGGAGATCTGGAAAACATGCACTGCTGGGGAGCCTTGAGGACCACTTTGGGGACCATGGCTTTAAAGGAATCGACAAATAGATGCCAATCGCTTGTAATGTGCTCATGTCCCAGTGCTTCCATGTCAGACTGGTCTATCTTCGAGGGCAAAGAAATCCTTACGTACAATTCACCATTATGAATCAGCCCCGTTTTCCATGGAATTGGCGCATAAAACTTAACGCAGGGCACAGGGAAGTCCGCCCCTCGTGCGTTTACGCCTGCTGCGGCAGCGGAATTCAGTCCATGGTGTTTTCTTGCATGAATTTGAACCTGCAATAAATGCATAGAATGGGCTCATGCAATCCTTAGATGTTACAGACGGAAGATACGTGGAGTTTGCAGGCCTAGGGCCAGATTTACTAAGCTGTGGGTTTGAAAAAGTGGAGATGTTGCCCATAGCAACCTATCAGAGTCTAGCTGACATTCTCTAGTATGTAATGTAATGTAGTAAGTGAGAGTTAGAATTTGATTGGTTGCTATGGGCAACATCTCTTCTTTTCCAAACCTGCAGCTTAGTAAATCTGACCCTTACAGTTACATGAGGTGTGGTACTGCAACAGGACAGAAACTATATATGGTACAGGATCTCTAATGTCACTGTGTACTATAAACAGACACTTACTACATACAGTCCACCTCATATTCAGTGTATGGCAAGGACAGTGTCCCAGCACTGGAAATAGCTGAAGAAGATATGAACATCTACAATATCAGCACTGTGCAAGGAACTATCGGCAGAAAAGTCTGACAGACGATTGTATGTGTGTACACACTACCACATCTGTCAAACATCCCTCCATCAGGGATTGCGACTTTGAGGATATTCATATAACCAAATCATCAGATGTGACCTTTTGTATTATTTGGTCCAATATTACAGGAGTCTACACACCCACATTGCTTCAGATCAAATGGTCATGAATCGAATGATTGGTTCGATAGGTACAATCTTATAATTGGTTACATGTGTATCCAGCTTAAGGCTGAGATATAGGCTAATCAACAGTTCTTTAAGTGTGGGAGGAAGATGATCTGCAGATGTTTTGATCTGCTGGTTTGATCTTTCAGCATGTTTGATCTGTCAGATCACTTTTTTAGCAGATCTCTTTACACAGCCCAGTAAAATCCTTTAAATCTTGAATATAACTCAGTCAGTGTGAGGAGTCGCTTCTGTCAGATCATGTGCTGATGGGGAAAATTATCTTTCAATGGATGTCCATTTTATATTTTCTCAAAAGGAAAATAAGGACTGTTACCCATAACATCCAATCAGATTAGAGAGATCATTTATCTAGTAGATTCTAAATATGATAGCTGGAGTCTGATTGATTAGTAAGACTTTCTGTTTATGGCAAGCTTCAGGGTTGCTTAACTTTTAACACACAATATCCAAACTTGTCATCAAATAGGTGGAAGTAAGGAATAGGGACACGCTTGTTATATCACCAAGTCCTGTCCACGTGTTCAGTTCTGTGATCCTCAGCAGCATTATGGAGCCATAATGACCCAAAAAGTTCTGGGTTCTAGGAGCCAAAGACAGCAGACCAGACTCCCTCCTCTCCCTCAGTACAATGAAGAATGGACAGGACGCAGACCCATTCCAGTAGGTACAGAATACTCTGCTCCTAAGCTTCCAATCAGTTACTATGGTAACCACCTGTGTTGAAGAGAAAAATGTTTTTGAAACATCAGTTAATTTGTTAAAACCAAGTGTGTGACAGCTGGAAGCTCAGGAGCGGAGGATTGTGTACCTGGTGGCAAAGCCGGATTTAAAACTCATGGGGTCCTAGGCAAGATTCCGGATTGGGGCCCCCCAAGGGGGCCTGCATGTCGGAAATGACAGCTTTTGTCTGATAAGGCCACAAGGGTAAATAGTAGTGTTGGATCCTGGGCAGCCGCAGGCCCCTGGGGCTCCCCTAGGCGGGTGCCTAGGTTGCCTTGTGGATAATCTGGCCCTGCCTGGTGGAAAGGGCCATTTAGGACGGTCTGAGGATGGCGCATTAATGTTGTAATCACAATGCTGTTCCTACTGGACTACCGAGGGAGCAGACGAAAACTTGGGCCCCGAATGCTTGCTTGCGTAGCCATATTTTTTTTGTTAACAGGTCTTTTGCCCAGTTCAAGGGGGACCGGACCGGCTCGAGGGGCTCCTGCACAACCCTAATGTAAACCGTGGGAATGAAACAACAGAGAACAGACTAAGACTAAAGCAGCAGAACACGCTTCACTCTGTACTTCCACCTCCCCCACGCTGACATCCAGTATCATTATCATGTAATCCAGCCCTCCAGCCCGTGTCAGTGCGCTGGCTGCTTCCATGTCACTGTCACAAGTTCATAAGTGTGAAATGTAATAGCCATCGTGTATAGTAAATGTACAACAAGGTGCCTGTTTTTAGCTTTACGCCAATGATAAATAGACAGATTTTGTTTCTCTTGGCTCTAAAAATATTTGCATCATAAGATAAACGTTCTGAGGTGACAAGAGCAGAGAAACGCCAGTTATCAGCCGCAGCCGTGCTGTGCCCGGCCAGTGACCGGGGGAGGCACACCTTGTGCCAGGCACTATTATTTATTAACAGGTTTTTATAAGGCGTTATCAGAATATGCAGCGATTCACAATTTATACAATCATTATAACAAGACTGGGTGTGTAACAGACACACTGGGCGTGTAACAGACACACTGGGCGTGTAACAGACACACTGGGCGTGTAACAGACACACTGGGCGTGTAACAGACACACTGGGCGTGTAACAGACACACTGGGTGTGTAAAGGGCCCAGACACAAGCTTACACTGTATAGGGCATTGAGGACTGATCCATAAGGGAAAGTGTTGTATATTACACAGTGGAGCAGCCAGGGTGTATGGTAAAAGTGCTCAGTGCTCTGTATAATTAGTGACAGGACCAAGGGCCTAACTATAGGGGGTGCAATGGGTTCAATTGCTATGGGGCCCGGTGGCTTAAGAGGCCTGGCGGCTTCAGAGGCCTGGCGGCCCAGAGATCACCCCACCTCCCCTGTATAATCTGTATTACCCTGTGTCCAGGAGCAGTGTTGTGGCGTCTGTCACTGCAGCACTACAATAGAGGGTCATGGTGGATGGACACCATGAAAGCTTCTACACCGCTGCTTAAGAAACAGCCAGCGCCATCCTTCTATCCGCTGTCGCTGACGTGATGGTGTGAATACCGTGTACCCCAAAAGTACCCCCGTGAATCAGTACGCAATTACCAGCTGAAATAGCACCAAGGCGAAGATTCGTTCAAACCTACAAAAACCGTGTTTACTCGACAGAATCAGGGTAACAGCGAGGTACAGCTTCAACAATACTCAGCGCAGCGCAGCCGACCAGAAGGCAAGACGTTCTATCCGGTCGTCCTCTCAGGAAAAGGTGTGATCGAATGTCCAAAAGCAAAGTCCTTTTATGTCCATAGATGAAAGGGGTCGCCGACCTTCCGCTTGATTGGAGGGATCTCAATCCTCTGGTGGTTCCTAGGTCATCATTGGTCCTGGGGTCTTCCTTTGTTCTCTTCCTGGAGGGTCATCTGCATATCCTTCATACAAACATTTTCTATATTCTAACCTAGCTTGCGCATAACAACTGCCGCTAACATGCGGTCTTATCAGCGTCTAGCTAACATTATGGGTTATGATTTAAGCTACCCTATGAATATAAACATGACATATAAAATACATTCATTCGCTGTCCGGTGGTTTTTTACTCCGTCTGTAGAGATAAGACACTGTTTTAATAAATAGGAACATTTATTGAATATTGACAAACCCTGTATGTTTATATGTTTATTAATGTACATCTTCTAATGTTTAATTTCAAATGTAACAAAGCCCGCGAAAGCGTGGACGAGCATCGAAACTCACGCGCACGTGCGTTCGCGTTACCGATTTCCCGCACTTTTGCGGTCCTTTGTTCACTCGCTATACAGCGATTAGTTAGCGAATATTTCATTTAGCGTATTTTATATTTTCTGTTTCGACAATGGCATCAGTGACTAACGCAGATTACACAAGTGCCATCCTCTATTCCGTACCAGCAAGTGTAGTTTACTACACTACGTGCAGCACTTCCGCACCCTGAACCTTACCTTAACCTCTCCGCAGCCGCCCTACGTAAAATGGGGATGGTGCGAAATTAAGAATTGCACGTACAACAAGACATAGACAAGGACTCTCTTTACTATTTAAATACTCATAATGGAGAATCATTGGTAACGCGTTCCGATACATAACTGACATGTGCACGCGTTTCGCAGAACGCTCCCGGGGAGTACTTACGTATTCAGAATGTGTAAAGAGGTTGTATTTCTGTTTATCTTGACTTTATTAAGAAATAATTTTTAAAATACTAGTAATTTTCCCATCAACCTGTAGAGACAGATTAATATTCTTACATGGAAACACGTGTTCCAGGAGCCAGTTTCTATAATCTCTTTAATAAGGAACACATGGTAAGAACCCGAATGGGACCAATTTTTTTGTTAGCAACGGCACGGGTCACAATGCCAGCTGGGTCATTATTGCTCCTGCCAAACCCAGCTGTATGAAAACAGGATGTGGTGAGGATGTGGCCTTTAATACATTTGCAATATTGTTGACACACTGTACTGTGTATATAACATCCTTTTCTGCAAACGTTTACTTTACACTTATATTCTCTATTTAATAGATTTTGGCACAGCGATGTATTAAGTCTGCACCAGACATTCTCATACATTAGAAACTGATTTCATGCTTGTAGCACCTTTTTATATTTCATGTTGGCTGCACAAATACTTTATTCTAGGCTGTGACACTGACACCATGGGCTCTGAGACTTAGGGCCAGATTTACTAAGCTGCGGGTTTGGAAAAGTGGAGATGTTGCTGATAGAAGCCAACTTGTGAGGACATCACTAGTGCCTCTTATGAACTGGACCCAGACCTGTGCCGCTGCAGACCCCCATTCACTGCAGGCCCCAAGGCAGGGATCAGTCTACACTGCCTGTATGCCAGCCCGGTACGAAGGGCCCGTCTTTAGACAAGGATACAGCCGAACGCTTGATATATCAAAAACATCAGCTGCGCTTGTCCTATAGGTGGAACACACACAAGTTAGAACTCACAAAATAATACATTTATTTAATAAAAATGTACCATATCACTCATCTTATTACCATCTATATATGCATCTGAAATTTAAGGTTGGTAAAAGAAGTTTGCTTAAGTCCCCTGTCTAGGAATATCGGCGCATGTGTTCCCCAGATGTTCCGCAAGCGCCTTCAGATGTACGTAAGTTATGAGTGGGGGTCCTCGCTAAGAACGGCACTATTTCGATAGGGTATTTCTCTCCCGTCCAGTTCCGAGCTGGCTGTGATATCGATAGCTTAGGCCTCGATGGGGCAAAGGAATCGATCCCCGGAGCACTGAACACTGTGCTCTAATAGGTAAGTAATAAGAAACTACCCTTTCACTAATTCTAACCCTAATCCCTCCCTTCTCTCTAGCCTGACCCTAACCCTCTCTACCCGCAGCTGATCGGCACAGTCACCCATTCATAAAAATAAATAATAATAAAACTTGCTTGTTGCCGTCGGTGTCTTTGGAGATTGTGCTGTTGCAGGAGCCATGTCTACTAAGGACAGACTGCGGCTTCTTTACTGCAAAGTGATCAGAAGACAGATCATCAAAGCAGCAAATCGCATCCTTCCAGCCCTGATCTGACTGTAACTCATTCTTCAAGCACTGATGTATTTCCTATCAGCGACCAGGCCTGGCAACAGGAGGTACATAAGAGGCATCTGTACCAAGCGGACCCCTGGCTCTGAGGCCTGTGAAGGAGTCTTTGTCTCTCAGAAGGCCAGGGATTGGCATTGCAATGAGGGTAATAAATGCTGTGTGTTGTGACAGCCTGACCTCCAAATCCAGCCTTCATTTCAAGGATTTCAAAATTGCCATGTCTTTTACGGTGTGTGTGTGTGTGTATGTGTGTGTGTGTGATTGTGTGTGCTTGTGTGTGTATGTGATTGTGTTTGTGTGTGTGATTGTGTGTATGTGTAAATGTGTGTGCTTGTGTATGTGTAATTGTGTGTGCTTGTGTGTGTGTGTGATTGTGTTTGCTTGTGTGATTGTGTGTATGTGTGATTGTGTATGTGTGTGATTATGTGTGTGATTGTGTGTGATTATCTGTGTGTGATTGTGTGTGTGTGTGTGTGATTGTGTGATTATATGTGTGAGTGAGTGTGTGTGATTGTGTGTGTGTGTGATTGTGTGTATGTGTGATTGTGTGTGTGTGTGTAATTGTGTGTATGTGTGTGTCTCGTTTCAGTTGACAAATGTTTTTAGATCTGTAGTGATGGGAATTTGAGCAATTGTGAACTTTTGTAAATCGTTTAGTTCTGCAAAGCTGTATGGACAGAACATTTCAGATAACCTCCAAAAATGCCCCCAATGCCGACCATTTATGTTTTTTTAAGTTTTGTTGTTTTTTTACGGAAATAAAACGCTGATTTTCCTACAATTGCTTTTAGTGTCCAGTTAACATTTGGAAAGTTGGAGTAGGTCTGTACATCGCTGACGTACGTTGAAGTAGACACATGCTTAAGCCTTCTTATGTGTGTGTTGTGTGTGTGTGTGATTGTGTGTGTGTGATTGTGTGTGTGAGGGGGGGTACATGCTTAAGCCTTCTTATGTGTGTGATTGTGTGTGTGATTGTGTGTGTGCGTGATTGTGTGTGTGTGTGATTGTGTGTGTGTGTGTGTGATTGTGTATGTGTGTGATTGTGTATGTGTGATTGTGTGTATGTGTGTGTGTGAGGGGGGGTACATGCTTAAGCCTTCTTAAGTGTGAATTAGGCCTTTAATGTCATCATTTCATTGTTTTTTGCAGTATGAGACGTGATAATGTTTGAAGGGTCACAGATTTTTGTGTCATTGCAGGGAGTGTGAATCAGACAATGGTGGCTCAAATCAATGTATAAATGAATCTAGAGCAGATGCTTGATAATCTCCACATCTACATAGAAAGTGCCCCGGCACTCTTACCATTACCCAGTAACTAACCATAGCCTGACTTCCAAATTCAGCCTTCCTTTCAAGGATTCCAAAATATACCCAGGTGGGGGAGGGGGATATCCATTTGTATTTATAAAATTGGATTTATCTACAATTCAGGAATTTGGTAGTGTAAGTACGGAAGTCTGGATTGGCACGTGTTGAGAGCAAGCACCTATTTTAGGGGTGTAACTACGGTGGTGCGGGGGTTGCTACGGAGCTACTGCACCCACAGAGGGGAGTGGTTAGCAGCTGGTAACTTAGGGCCTGATCCAGACTTACAGACGTCAAACCCCATGCGCCCTCCAGATGTTACGCTAGTGTTACGTTAATTACCTAGCATCGTGCGGAGCTTAGTGGGGTGGGGGAGCACGGTAACTGTACAGTGTGGAAGGGGCTCCCACACTCATGTAGCTCAGCGGTCACACGGACATGGACAGACCCCGCACATACGGAAAGCGTGTGGGAGTCTGGATTCGGTCCTTAGTCTAAGCTGCCCGCCCCTGACAGGTATCTAGGCATGCACTGCACACATGGCCGGAACAAGGGGTGTGAAATAGAGGTTAGGGGGCTAAGCTGAAGAGGAGCATCCGTAAGACAATTATTAAGGATAAATTGGTTACTAATTCAAAGGTCGTTTTTCTTTTTTGCCCCAGTGCTAAAAATGATAGCCACGGCTCTGGAAGCATGAATCGGAGAGAGGGTGGGACTGGTCCCTGGGAGAGCTGGCACTTCTCTAGGGGGGAGGGGAAGCCATTACCCCAATCGCCCTCCTCTAAATCCCCCACTGCTCTAAAAGGAGGTAGCCTGAAATGGGGGGACAGTGACCCAGACCTTTTATATTTAAACCCAAGACCTTGCAAGGTTATCATCTGAGGCGGTCATAGAGGATAATCTTTATATTCCAACACTGGGGGAGATGCCATCGCTGCAAAAATGAGAATATAACACAATGACACACAGCAGCGGAATATTAAAGACCTCGGCTGTGTCAGTGTGTGTGATCTGCCATCAGACGGTTAGGATCCCCCACTGTCACTTGTATTGAGGCGTTCAGTGCATTGAAGGATTCAATTTCTCATTAGGTTTCACATAAGGCGACAACGGTTTCTTTGGGTATAAATCTCCAGTAAATCAGATGGCGTCAATGGGTTCCAAATGCCAGAACTCATATTTCATTGTGAGATAATTAGATTTTTTTTTTTATTATTACTTGAGAGATTTATATTTCAGTCAGGTATAAAACAGCTAAATAAGGATCCTAGGGACTGGTTTGAGGGCTTTGGTGAATTTTATATATTGGATTTGTCGGCATTGGGTCACAGGACAGTATTTGGTTATAAGCAAGATTAGAAATAAACAGAAAGGAGGCTCAGTACTGACCAATCATAACACAGACTCACAATCCAAAAAGGCGGAGCTAAGTTTCTCTAGGGTCTACCTAAACCTTTATTTGGGCAGGGTAGGGAGCATGAGAAGTCAGCCGGTACGGCCGCGGACGTAGTTCTAACGGGGCCTCTTCCGCCCCTCCACCTAATTTACATAGCTATCTCTGCCTATCTGGCGGACATACAACCATCATAAATTTTTAGGCGGCCCCTTTTTCATACCGTCCAGCATACGTAACACATGACTGCCGGAGCGCAAGGTGAGAACTGGGCTGGATCCAGATTGAAATAAGTGCTTGAAATGAGTTACTCCTGGACTAAACCATGG
>WWET01005588.1:75977-90113 GCA_011038615.1 Limnodynastes dumerilii | reverse complement strand
GTTGCACCGGAGCTCAGGCAGAACACGTCCGCTCCCGCCGATGGCCAAGACACGCCCCCTATGTGACAATATTTTATAATAATGGGCTGTTAGACCATCAGGTCCCGGGGCTTTACCTGGTTTAAGTTGCTTTATTGCTATATTTATTTCTTGCTCTGTTATGGGATCTTCCAATATTTCCCGTTGTTCAGCTGACAATCTAGGAAGTCTGGCCTCCTCCAACAAATGGTCTTGTAAGGAACTATCTATAGGGTGCGCAGTATAGAGGTCCCTATAATACTGATGAAAGAGATTTAAGATTTCCCTGGAATTGTGATGGGTCATATTATTCCTGGGGTTCTTAATACTGGTAATGTATGACTTAGATTTTTTGGGCTTCGACATCTGGGCTAAAAGTCTCCCCGCCTTGTTCCCCCACCTATAAAATTTTTGAGTAGTAAAGTCTTGACTTTGGGCAGTCTGGGCATGTAAGTGTTGGTTGAGTGTATTGCGCTGCTGTTGATAATCTGCATATTTTCCCTCAATTGGGTTGTTAATATATGCCCGAAATGCTTTTTTATAATGGTTCTTAAGGTAACTAATTATCTGTCCTCTCAGCACTGCCTTAGATGCTCCCCAAAACAACACAGGGTCATCTAAGTGTTCCACGTTGTCGTCCATGTAATTGCCCCACCAGGTGTTCATATATGCTTGAAAGTCAGGAGAATTGGCCAAATAGTCTGGGAAGCGCCACATCCGGCAAAATTCTCTAGGAGCTGGTAATTTGAGGTCTAGGGAAACTGGGGCATGGTCAGATATGAGGATATCATGGATTTTGGTGGAGGAGAGTTGCGCCACTAACCGGTCAGCTATCAACAGCAGGTCAATCCTCGATAGACTATGGTGTACTGCGGAACAATGGGTGTAAGATCTATCAGTAGGGTGTAAAAGTCGCCAGGGATCCGTAAGATCAAAGGACATTTGAAACATCGGGATTCTGTTGTCCCGTCTACCGTTAATGACATTGGGTTGGGATGATCTGTCTAGAGAAGGTTCGACCACCGCGTTAAAATCCCCTAACACTATTAATTGGAAATTTACTCTTTCGTGCAAAGTTTGGGTAAGCTTAGTATAAAAATCAGGTGTGGAAGAGTTGGGACCATAAACGTTTACAAGGGTATATTTTCGCTGTTGGATTGTGATGTCTTGTATGAGGAATCTACCATCAGAGTCACAGACCCTGTCACCCAATGAATATTGCCCATCTAGTTCTTAAGGGTCTGGAGGTGCGTCCAATATATTGAAGGCCGCACGTGCACTCTATTAAATACAAACAGTTTTTTGTATTGCATGTGATGAATTCTCGGATTGTGCCCTCTTTCTGATTGGATGTGGATGTATATTTTTCAATCTTTTTCTGTCCCTTGGTGTTCTTGCACATATGACAATCCCCACCTCTGTAAAACCCCTTGCATACAATTTTAGATGGAATATTCTCCCTTTTATCTACAAAACTACTCCTCACCAGACTATCCTTGAGATTCGGGGCCTTCCTATAAGTAAATTTAGGATGTGTCCCTATATGGCCTTCCAATTCGGTATCGTTCTTTAAAATGTGCCAGTGTTTCCTAATAATCTGTTCTATTTTCTTTTGTTCACTGGAAAATTGACTTATGAATGGTACTTGGGATACCTCACCCCCATTGCTCTTATTTCTAGAGGTGACTAGTGAATCTCGATCAGTATTCTCTACTTCATCCATAACTTTATCCAATTCTCTCTCTGAATATCCCCTTGGGTACATTCTGCAGCCATACCAGATGGTGGTTACTGTTAGTGGGTATGTACGAATTTGTATCAGTCGCTTTGGTGTAATTTTGCGTTTTTACCGTTCCTTCTTCTATATATATATATAAATATATTCAAATCTAGATAATTTACCGATACCTCACTAATTTCAAAAGTCAATTTAATATTTAAATCATTAGAATTAAGTGTGTTACAGAACTCTTGGAGTTCTTCTTCAGACCCCCCCATATAAAAAACACGTCATCTATATATCTGTGCCATGTGACCAGGTTTTGCCGCCCTTTTGGGATGATGGTATTCCCAAAAGTGCCAAAAACAGGTTGGCATAACAGGGGGCGAACCTGGTCCCCATGGCTGTACCTTGTGTTTGAATGTAGAATTCTCCATCAAAACTAAAATAATTGTTAAAAAGAATAAAAGATATCTCCTCTAATAAAAACTCATTAAAATCCGGGTCTGAGGAGGATTGTGCCAGATAAAACCAAACTGCTTCTAGTCCCTTCTGGTGATCAATAATGGTGTAGAGGGAGGAGACATCCGTTGTGGCTAGTCTCCACCCTCTTTGCCATGTGATGTTCTTAAGTTTTCCCAACATGTCTGTAGTGTCTTTTATGTAGGAAGGAACCAGACTCATTAATTTTTGTAGGTGGAAGTCAATCATTTGGGATAAATTGGAGGTTATGGATTCAGTCCCAGCCACTATCGGATGACCTGGGGGGTTGGTCAAATCTTTTTTGGAAGGACATAGATGACCGGGACTGATGGTTCCTTAATATGTATGAAGTCCTTCTCCTTTTCACTTAGAATTCCCTTATTTACATATTTACTTAGAAGTTTGAGCAGATCATTTTGAAATTTTTTAGTTGGGTCACCCCTTAACCTCTTATATGTCTCTGAATCTTGTAATTGTCTCATTATTTCGGCTTTATAGTTTGTAGTATTTAAAACCACAATGCCTCCCCCCTTATCAGCTGGTTTTACTATTATATCCTTTCTTTTTTTCAATTCTTGTAGTGCTATTCTCTCCTTACGAGTTAGGTTATTATGGGGTATCTTTCTATCTTTTAATGTTTCCAACTTATGTAGATCGTTCATCACCAACTTCTCAAACGTATCTATGAGGCTCCCCTTCTTATGGTGAGGAAAGAAGGTGGATTTGGGTCTAAAATTAGATTCCTTTTCTTGAGTGGTTTCCTCCTCTGATTCTCTATTATTAAAAAATTTCTTTAAAGTCAACTTCCTGATGAATTTCTCAGTGTCCACAAAAATATTGAAAGGGTCGCATCTATTACTAGGTGCGAATTTTAATCCCCTCTTTAGGATATCCTCCTCTTCTTTTGAGAGTATATATGAGCTCAAGTTAAATATTTGTGTGTCCTGTGTATTGGTGGGTGTAGTTTTAATACTTAAGATGACCCTCCTTTTATTTCTAAGTCTATATCTCTTCTGTTTATTATTTCCTTCTCTCTTTTCTCTTTTTTTCTTTATCTTTATCATAGATGGACCATGATCGCTTACTGAGGGTAGGGATCTCTCCTTTCCCTCTCGATTTTTCAAAAAAAATGCTGTGGTGGGGATTGTTCTAACTCTCTCAGGGGTTCAAATCTATTTTGGGTTTGTGGATAATGGTTCTGATATGGGATGTAATCATTATGAAAGGCATCCCTGTCATAATAAGGATGTCTTGGAGGTTGGGGATACTTAGGTTGGTAGTAGTAAGTAGGGGGTGGGGATATGGTCCCCCTCCTTTAGAGTAGTATTGACCTCTACCTCTATTATTGTATCCTCCCCTGTTGTTGTACCCTCCCCTATGTTGTGGGCCTCCTCTTCCACGATAAAATTTGGGGTAGTATGGTCGATGAAAAGGTTGGTTGTAAAAGTCCTCCCTTGGAGGTAGGGGTGGATGTGTGTTAGGTTTCCCCTTATTCTCTTTATTTGGAATTATTTCTGGTCCAGTATTTGGACCTTGTGTGTCTTTGGATTTAATTTGATTAGGTCTCTTGTTATTGTTGTTCTTCCCCTCCTTCCCTTTATTCTTCTTATTATTGGTATCATTCCCTTTCTTTTTTTGTTCTTTGTTAGTATTGTTACTCTTATTTGTTGCAGTCTGTCTTGGGGGATTTTGGGATGAAGTACTCGGGATTTCTTCTTCTTCCTCATCTAAATCATCTCCACCTCTATATACCTCGGTGTGGTTGGCCATTTGGATCCCCCATTCGGACCATTGTTTCTTTTTATATTGAATTGGTATGAATTCTGGTTACATAATTTTTTTTACTTATTAAAGTGTATATTATATGCAGGTGCTTGCACTTACTCATCTTTTATACATAATTTCATGTATTTTTAATTATTTTTTCCTCCTATTTTGATCCTAGCGCAGCACTATATTTGTTTTGGTTTTGTATTGGATTTGCTATCCTGAAGTGCAGCAGCTTTTGATCTTTTGTATATGGCCCCGCCCTGATTTTTTATTATTATTTGTTATTATTAAGTGGTAAAGGGTTAGAATGCAAATAACTATGTTTATTTTGTGATATGCTTTCAATGTAAGCCCTCCTAAAAATGTTATTTCTATTAGCATCACAGAACATTTTTATTTATCAAAAAACTTGTACTTCTCTATTCCCATATTAGGAGGTATAACTCTCTTAGCCTCTTATTACATTTATTATTAATATATTCATTTTGGACATAAAAAATTGCAGACATAAAAGGATATCAGTATTTTCTAAAGACCACTTATACTCTTATTAAAAGAGATATGTATTAAGTTATAAAGAGATCTATTCATATTGTAATATTGTGACGCAAGTCAGTAGGCCAAGGAAACCTGTTGCTCTGACATCAGGTGCACAAGGAATGAGAGTTAAATAGACACCTGAATCACAACTGTATATTTAAGAACGGTTAAACTGCCCAGAAATCAAAACTGTGTACTGAAACAAAGTAAGAATAATTCAGAGATAAGAACAGCTTATCTTATCTCCTGTAACTCCTGCTGTCTCTCCAGCACTCTCACCTCCCTCTCCATGAAATCCAGCATTCTGCCCTGATTGTCCTGGATCTTCTCCAGACTAACACTTATGTTATCCAGAACACTGGACTGCCGTTCTGCTGTGACCCGTGCACATTTCAGTTCTGAAACTGCCTCTCTATACTCAGCAACTTTCTCAGCTGCAGAGGGTCTTGAAGAGGTGTGAGCAGTAGCTGAGGACACATGTGGGACATTTTCTGATGGCACTGAACGACCTGGACAGATAGAGGGACCGGCAGCTGATGTTCTGGGAGGGGAAACATTTTGCACCACCTCCTCCTCAAACTCCTCTGCAAGGTCCATTGAGAGTGACAGTTTCATCAAGGGTGTTCTCATCAAAAATAGCTAGGATACCTTTATAATTGTTCACATAAAAAAAAAAATATATTAATTAAAAATATATATCCAAAACTATTATTTCATCTACATTGCTTAACCAGTTGGTTCAATTATGCTACAAACACAGCCATTATGTTTGATATCACTGGCTAATAATTTTGATTATGACATGTAAAAAAAATAAAATAAACATTATGCTTTACATGTTCATCCAAAAATACAATATATTTTTTACCAGGGTCAGTTCCAGGATCATCATCCTGGGGAACTGGATTCAGGAGTGTGGTTGGTGGACCAACGCTTGTATCCTTCCCCCTGCTTATGCCTTCCACCTCCTGAACTTTGATGGAGAGCAAGAGTTTCAGTACTTGCCAGTTCCATACATGATGGCTTTGCCTCTGCGCCAGTTCTCCTGTATAAAAAGATAAAATAGTAGTTATCCTGGTTGTTTTGGGAATGGTGGTCCAGGATGCATTTAAATGAAGTTTACAATAAATATTAATTTATTTTTAAATTCAAGCTTCTCAAGCTTCTTCTTGAGTCTGCTTTTAAAATCATGCCATCTGCAACATAAAAATTAAAGTATGTTAAATTTCAAATAAAAATGCAGAAACAAAGGGGTAGACCATGAGCTACGTACGCTAGCGTATTTACGCTAGTGGCAGATGTTACGCCACATAACTCTGAACGTACGTACCAGCATCATATCAACAGCGTAACTACGAACGAAGGGGCGTGACATCCATACCCGTAATTACGCTTTGGAGGCAGGGTGAGGCATTTAAATCGTACAGGATGGGCGTACTTAGGCACTTATGTACGTGAAGCCTTTACGTACGTCAGTAGTTAAGAAAAGTTAAGGTAGGGTTTGGCAAGCGTTAAATGGCAAAAGTACGTACTGCCTAAGGGAGTGCATAGTAAATATGCTACACCTTGAAACGTAATGGAAAGGTAGGTCTGGATCTGGCCCAAACACACTATTGTAGATGATCAATATACCTGAAGTTGGGTAATCAATAAGAATGTGTATTTTTGATATATGATATGATAAAGAGAAAGGAAGAGAGGGACAAAAATATGATTCCTCTAGGGGGATGGACGCACTGGGACTCTAGGTAGAAATGAAGTGATCTACCCTGAAACATAAATATATATAAAGATATCAATATAGGGCCAACCTATCAAATTAAACCCTAAGCAATCATACTGTATGCATATATATTCAATAAAACAGACAGACAGACAAATCAATCAATGGTATTCCAGAGGGAATCAAGGGTATTCAGGTTAGGAACTCAAAGGACAAAAATCATTAATATAAAATATAACTTTTATTAATATTATTAAAATAGGAGCAAAGGTATAGAACAATGCCTTGCTAGCCCGCACGAGGCTCCTTGTACCAACTATCCTGATTACTTCCATTACCCAGGGATACACATACGAGTGAATACAACTCCTTAGGGTTCATATGCCGTTTGTTTATTCTACCGTTTCAACAAGGTTTCTGTATGTGCCGCTCTTGTCTCAAACTTTATGATCCATATAAAATTATGATAACTGAGTATTAAGCATCTTTTGTCATATTCAATATTGACCTGGATATAGTATAATTAAACTATGGCTTTTTGCCCTGCTGTTTACATTTATTGGTAATTAGTAGAGATGAATAGTTCGGATTCCGTGAAATCCTTTCTTTCAAATTTTAGGGTTCCGAGTCGAACCGAGCCATGATCCTCCCACCAAATTTGGATTCTAAAGCGAGGCAAACGTCATTTTGGCGAAAATGTCAGACATTGCGGTTTTGGATTTTTCAGCTTCAAATCTCACGTTATTTTTCAGCTGCTTTGTGATGGCAATGTTCAGGAACACAGTTCTCGTGTGTTTTTGGGGGTTTATAAGTCACTCCCTCGTGACCTCGGAGCCATTTTAGATAGGAGATTGGTGGTAATAGTGTTTTTCTGTTGTAGCTCTACCAGCATCACAATTATATACATAGTATCCATTCACTAGTGTATATTTTGTGCTGTATTAAAGAAACCAAAAGCCCTTATTAGTGTTATCTTTAGTACAGTTTTTTTTTATTTTTTATTTATAAAAAAGGTGTCTGCAATATACGCACAGACAGTGAGTGTAGTACAGGGCACACAGTGACTAATTTTCAAAAGGCATTACACATATATTCTGTGTAGTAGGCTATCAAGCATAACAATTGTTCAAGTATTGCACAGTAGTCAGTCACATATAAAAACCAAAAATTATTTGTCCGCTCTGTTTTTTTTTTATCTGCAGAAATTTAACTTGCAATTCTGTAGAGAGGTGCTCCGCAACCGGTGTGCCGCGGCACACCAGTGTGCCGGAGCAAGTTGGTAGGTGTGCTGCGGGCCTGCCACCCCTCATCAAGCTAAGCAAAAAAAACAGAGAAAAAAATGATGCGGTACACGGAGTGGCAATCGCTCTGTGTATATGATCGTTGGAGGTGTAGATCATATAGACAGAGCAGCTGCTGCTCTCTGTGTACTGCTGTCAGTGTGCCCTGCGATCCCCTCCCCTGCCAAATCCTGCGTTTGCCACTGGGACCTAGCTTCCTGTTCTTCCTTACTGCATTTCTTCTGGGCGTGATGACGTCATCACGCCCAGCATTTAGAGAGGAGCGCATGGAGAAGAGCTCAGCTGGCAGCCAAAGACAGACAGGATTAAAGTAAAGACTAGAAAACAGAAGATTAAAGAAGAAAGAAGGGACAAATAAAAGGTAAGTAAAGGAGCAGAGAAGCAGAAGATGAAGGGGGACAGTATGTGATGAAAGAGCAGCAGGGGATAAAGGTGGCACAGTATGTGATGAAGGGGCAACAGCTGAAGGGGGCAGTTTTATAATCAAGGGGCACAGTATGTGATAAAGGGGCACACTGTATAATGAAGTAGCAGCGTATGATAAAAAAGTGGCACAGTATGTGATGTAGTGGCAGCGTGTGATAAAGGTGGCATAGTATGTGATGATGGGGCAGCAGGGGATAAAGGTGGCACAGTATGTGATGTAGTGGCAGCGTGTGATAAAGGTGGCACAGTATGTGATGAAGGGGCAGCATGTGATAAAGGTGGCACAGTATGTGATGATGGGGCAGCAGGGAATAAAGGTGGCACATTATGTGATGAAGGGGCAGTGTGTGATAAAGGTGGCACAGTATGTGATGAAGTGGCAGCGCGAGATAAAGGTGGCACAGTATGTGCTTAAGGGGCAGCGCAAGATAAAGGTGGCACTGTATGTGATGAAGGGGCAGTGTGTGATAAAAGTGGCACAGTATGTGATGAAGGGAAAGCCCGAGATAAAGGTTGCACAGTATGTGATGAAGGGGCAGCGGGGGATAAAGGTGGCACAGTAAGTGATAAAGGGGAAGCGAGGGATAAAAGTGACACAGTATGTGATGAAGGGTCACAGTGTGTAATGAAGGGGCAGTGTATGGTAAAGGTGGCACAGTGTATGATGAAGGGGCAGCGTGTTATGAAGGGGAACGGTATGATGAACAGTGTAATTTCTGTGTACTTTGTAATTCCTACTTTTTTGTATATTTTGCTTTTGGTGTGCCACGGAATTCTGGAAGGGTTTAGGTGTGCCGCGGCTGAGAAAAGGTTGAGGAGCACTGCTGTAGAAAGCAGTTTTGCTGGCAGTGGCAACATAATCAAATATAGCATTTTCCAATCAAATTTATAGACTAGTAGACTAATAATCATCAATATCAATTTATTCAATCTATATCTGAATTTAGCACAAATTCATTTTAGCAATCCTTTGGCACATTCATTTAAAAAGTTTGATATTGATTGTTTGGGTTCAAACAATTAGCCACACAACAAGCTTCTTTTAATTCGTAACACATACTTTCTGCAGCATAGATGGGTACCTTGCTGTCTTTAAAAAAATTTAGTTTTTTTTATTGATTCTGCAGTCCTTAAATCCCTCTCTAGTAGACACGCTCTAAGCTCCTTTTATTGAAGCATACCTTGTGCGGCATGCTTGAGCACCTTGCATGTTTTAAATTTATTTTAGTCTATTGATTCAAATAAGTGATTGCGGTCATTAAATAACTCTCTATTAGGCATGCTATAAGCTCCTCTTTGTAGGGCATACCTTGTGTGGTGTGCTTGGGCACCTTACATCTAAAAAAAATTTCTATTGATGCAAATCAGTGATTGCAGTCCTTAAATCCCTCTCTAATAGGCATGCCCTTAGCTCCTCTTTGTAACGCATACCTTTTGTGGTGTGATTAGGCACCTTGCATCATCTAAAATATTTTTCCTATTGATTCAAATCAGTGATTGCGGTCCTTAAATCCCTCCCTATTAGGCACGCTCTAAGCTTCTCTTTGTAACGCATACCTTTTGTGGTGTGCTTGGGCACCTTGCATCTTCTAAAACATTTTTCTATTGATTCAAATCAGTGATTGCAGTCCTTAAATCCCTCTCTATTAGGCAAGCTCCAAGTTGCTTTTATTAACGCATACCTTGTGTGGCGTGCTTGGGCACCTTGCATCTTTAAAATCCTTTTTTCTATTGATTCAAATCACTGATTGAAGTCCTTAAATAACTCTCTATTAGGCACGTTGTAAGCTGTGGACATTTGCAAAAACACCCGTTAACTGCAACATCCTTTTATCTGCAGTTCAAACAAATTCAGATTTGCAACTTTGCTGATTATTTTATTATTCTATTTAAAAGATTTCCATCATGGACCAACAGCCTACTTGTTATACCCGGCATGTAAAACATCATCAGAAAGTGAAATAGGAAAAGTGATTGCACAGAAAGGTCATATTGCCAACATACCATACACATAGTAGAAATAAAAGGCTCAGACTGTGGCCGTTATTTGCAGTTGCTGCTGCTGCTGCTATTGTTACACGCCTCTACAGCAAAATCCATTACCAAAGAAAGGCAGGGAAGATCTGTCAACAGTAAATCTGGCAAATCCATAAGGGGAATAAAAAGGCCCCCCAATAAAAGTTGCCTTACACTGTTTCAGAAATAAATGTGGAGATTGAAAGGTTGTCCACTAAGTCTGGCTGTGATTCCGACAGTTTTGATTCTGACGACATGGTAATTATACAGAAGCATCCTTACATTTGTGATCCTTCTGTAAACTTCATGACGAGCACCATTAGTCAAAGTAATGATGCTGTTGCCGTTGATATTGAAATTGAGGATGCAGCGGTTGTTGTAGAAACTGTGCCACAAGTCGAGTGTGCTCGTTATCTATCTAACTCAAATAAAAATGATCATGATGATGAACGTTTTGTAGAACAAGTGGATAACTATGTGGAGGATAATGTAGTTTGTGTCGAAGAAAATCAGAGTTTGCTGTCAACAAGTTCTGCTTGCAAGCACATTGCAAGCAGCCAAACCAAACCAAACCTACCGACAGCAATTCATACATTCTTCAAACAAGCTGTCACCATAAAAATTAGTTAAAGAATGTCCCTTATAATGAATTTAGAAGGGTAAAGAAAAATAGCACAGATCTTATAGAATTTGAGACACAAGCCATTAATATATTAGAACGTTTTGTAGAGATGGGCTACAAGAATTAGAAAGATCATTAGAAACCATTCGTAACACAGATAGAAAAGAAATCTTAATACCCAAGGAAAAGGATACAACCTCTAATCCACAAACAGTTAGTTTTATAACACAATTTAATTCAGATCATAAAATTTTTGAAAAAGTGGTAAGAGATAACTGGAATATCTTATTAAACAATCCCCTTTTAAAAGAACATCTACCAAATAAAATTAAATTTATATACAAAAAAGCTAAGAATTTGGGGGATAAGTTAACAGCAAGTGCTTTTAGAGAGGAACCATCCACACAAGGAACAGTTAAATCCAAAGGATTTTATAGATGTGGTACGTGCAATATATGCCATACACATACCAATCAAGAAGGGAAAACAACATCCTTCAAATCTACTCAAACAGGTATCCATCCATTGATGAATTTATTACCTGTTCAACCCCTAATGTAATATATCTTATTGAGTGCTCTTGTCAGAAACAATATATAGGGAGAACCTTTTAAGACAGAGCATCAATGTTCTACTAAAGAAATTGTTAAAATATTAGGGATAAAAAAAGTTATTGGCCATTGGAGGAAGGAGGACATCTTAGAAAAATTAGCGAAAACAGAAATGAAATGGATATATGACATGCAATCTATGACGCCACAAGGAATTAATACAGATTTCGAACTTAAATGGTTTTTATAGGCTTTTATACTATTTTAATTTTCTGTGGTTCCACAAAAATTAGTCCCTTTTAACAATTCTCTTAAAAAATATGATTTTTATAATATTTTAGTACTCCTTTATTCATTGTGTATTTATTATTCTCAATCTTCTGTGCTTAATGACCATATTACTATTCCTTTAAAAAAGACATTAAAATCCTGTAGACTGAACTATATTATTATTTTTATTATATTTAATATTTTTATGAGATCTTATTGATTTGCATAAAATTTATATTGCATTCCTAAATTATTTAATGTATATTTTATGTTTTAATTGCTTTTTTATGTAATTATTAATCATGTGATACCCAGGGGAGGGGTATATAAACCCCACTCCCCAATTCATACTCCAATTCAACCTTGAAAAAGACCCCCAGTGTGGGTTGAAACGCGTTGGCCTGTCCAGGACTTATATGGTCCTTACACAGAGTATCACCTATGTAAACAGCGATATTGGCAATTATATTTTAAATGTCCAATTTTCATGTGAGTACCCTGCTGTGTTTTATTTGAATAAATAGAAAGTGTAACGTTTATTTGCACTTGTCTCTTTCTTTTTCTATAAACACTGAGCCTCCAGACTGAAATTGGGTACCACAGACTGCTAAATTGTCCCTTCAAAGTTGCTATACAGAGATCAACGCATCTGGCACTTGAAAGGACTCATCAGCATCACCTGTGGAGCAGAATCTGATCAGAGGGCATCAGAGAGCAGAGGACACATGCACTGGAAGTCTTCTATCTACGGAGAAGCATCCCTAATTAAACAGCATAACGAGAGCGCATGTTGGGCAGAGGGTGAGACTGCTTGCCGGCGTCCCCCTATACTGACCACAGAAGACCACCAGGAACGGTACTGTTTTCAGACTACTTTGATATTTGAGAATTGAAGTACGTTTTACTGGAGATTTTGTGCACTTTTCAGACTGCTTGGAAAATTGGAAATTAATTTAATATTGTATACTAGGATCGTTAGGAACAAAGGTCTATCTGAGATCCTTTGACTTCTGCTTTATTGCATGGTAATTAGAAACCATACTGTTACAGTGCACCTAGGTTTATTTGAGATCCTCTAAATTACCTGTTTACATTAGACAGTATAAAAACAAGAAACTTTTTTGCAACAGTGTGTCAAAGTAACATTGCGTTATTAGAGGACTAAAGGTGTATTGAGATTTCCAGCTTCACCTAGACAAATTGGAATTTGTGTACAACAGTGTATTAGCACTATTTTGTTAAGACCTTGATATTGTATTTCTGTTTTTACAACTTGAAATAATTCTTTTTTTTATTTCTATTACATTTAATCCTGACCCATGTCATCCTGATTACAGCGCAGGCTATTGTTTCTTGCCCACTTTTGTATATATATTTGATTGTTTGTTAGTTCGATAGAACTACTAAGTGCAATAACTGCCAGCTGCAGTAAATTTAGGCGGTACAGTATACCTCTAACGACCTTCTAAAGGCCCTATTCGTACATTGCAAGCAGCACATTGTTATGCATGGTCAGAGAACCAGGTCCTCTTTGTGGTCCGCCACCAGTGATGT
Organism: Limnodynastes dumerilii; assembly: GCA_011038615.1. Taxonomy (NCBI): domain Eukaryota; kingdom Metazoa; phylum Chordata; class Amphibia; order Anura; family Limnodynastidae; genus Limnodynastes; species Limnodynastes dumerilii. The sequence goes on along the minus strand of WWET01005588.1, from coordinate 77,119 downwards.
TCGCTTCCCCATTGGTCCCCAGCGGATTATGGGGCACCACAGAAAAGCAGAGCATCTACCTCAGACTGCCACAGCTCGCCGCATCCAGGTAAGTACTCCACATAAAGTGTCTTCCATTTTTCAACGCTTTCAGACAAACTGTATAAAGGCTCATTCCTTAAAACAGCTTTACATTATTTTAAATGCTCAACCAACACCACTCCCCACCCCTCCTGTTGGCAGACCTTTTTTTTTGGCCTTTTGTTATACAGCTAAAATTTGTGTAAAACAACAGTATAACAAAAGATTTAAAAAATAGTTTCTCCAGCAGTAATCTTAATCTAATTTGTCATTGAATACATAATGCTGTGGCCTGAACTCTTTGTTTTAGGGGGTGGGTTATAGAATTTTATAGAGTTTAAAAATTTGTGCGAAGTACTTTCATATCTGAGGTCAAGTTATATGTGAATCACTTTTATACTTTATATACTGTATAGTTTACATATACTTTATTATACAGGGTGTTTGGAAAGTTACTGTGCACTTTTCTAATCATATATTTTGTTTCAGATTTTGATCCCAATATAGGGCTAGATTTACTAAACTTCTCTAAAGGTAAAATGGAGATGTTACCAGGAGCTCATGTGATGCGTGGGTGTCCTGTCACCCCCAAGAGCTTGCAAGGGAGCTGAATAGCTCGAATCCCATTGTTTCCTATGGGAGCCAATGCAATGTCAATGGGAAGGGCTGAAACGCATTGCGGTCAAAAAGGAAAAGGCACTTTCGGGGGAGGGGTGTACGGAGAAAGCAAGGCAGGGGCGCATCCATCTCGTGTCATCTCAGAGCGAAAGTGGCGCGGCGGAGTCAGGGTCGCCTCCTGAGGGCACGGGGCGGCCGAAAAATTAGAATCCTATTGTTTTGTATGGGAAACGCATGGCGGTCAAAAGCAAAAAGTGCTCTCTGGGGAGGGGGTTACAGAGAAAGCGAAGCAGCCACCCTGTGTGTCTTGCGCCATCTCAGAGCAAAAGTGATTCGGCGGCGTCGGAGTCGTCTTCTTGAGGGCACGGGGTTGCCGAAAAGTTTGACTCCCATTGTTTCCTTTGGGAAGAGCTGAAACGCATGGCGGTCAATGGGGAAAACGCGCTCTCAGGGGAGGGGGGTTC
>WWET01005588.1:63899-75963 GCA_011038615.1 Limnodynastes dumerilii | reverse complement strand
GCTGTGGAAGAGGGGAAGGCACGTTCGGGGGAGGGGGTACAGAGAAAGCGAGGCGGTCTCATGCCATCTTGGAGCAAAAGTGATGTGGCAGCATCAGGGTCGCCTCCTGGAGGGCGTGGGGTGGCTGAAAAGTTTGACCCCCATTGTTTCCTATGGGAAGGGCTGAAAGGCACGGAAGTCAATGGGAAAAACACACCTATGGGGGAGGGGCAAGAGCAAGGCGGTGACCCCTTCGTCCGGCCCCATCCCAGAGCTCATGTGACACAGGAGCATCACGGTCGCCTCCTAGGGGTGGCGCTGGGGAGCCAAAAATTTGTCCCTGCCATTCTTTCCTATGGGGCCATGCTTTCCATTGTTTCCTATGGGACCCATTGTTTCCTATGGGACATGCTGGACTCCTCTCCCTAAAACCCACACAGTATCTCACATTTACAAATCTCACAAATGTAACATTGTTTATAATTATCATTCTTGTTTGCCTCATATATTCTATATTGAAACGTGTGTTAATAAATATACATAAGTGCACAGTGACTTTCCGAACACCCTGTACTTTATAGCATGCGTGCATAAGTGGCCAAACGTTCCTAAATCTGGATACAGTCTTGAAACACAATTATCTGATAAATATTCATCTATTTTAAAACTTGGTATCTGAATTTGTACAGAATTAATACAATCAGGGCCCGAATCAATTAGCCGCAATGATGGGAAAAGCTTGCAGTGCACTTTTTCTTGTCATTTACGGTAAGTAAAAATTGCCGATTTTTATGCGCACCTCTATGAGGCGTGCATAAAAATAAAAATTTGCATAATTAGCTTAACACAGAAAAAAAAGCGGGTGCGAGGCTAATTGAATCGGGCCCACATAGTGCTACATGTACTAACACGTTTGTAAAACATACACAAAAAAGCAAAAGAGTGTCCAGATATACCTAATATTAGCAGCACAAAAAATACTTGGGGCTACTATCCAGGGAACAATGACAAAAAGAAAAGAAATAATTGGCGCTGACTAGGTATTAAAGGCAGTAATATATCAATTAATTAATTAATTAAAATATGAATAAAATAAAATAAAATTAATAGCTCACTTGAAAAATAAATCCGTATGCCGGCCGGGACTGTAACCTGAATACATTACGTTTCATAGGAGACGCTAAAGCCCCATAAGTGGAACACTTGCTTTTTACAGCTGGCGGATAGTTTTGATTGGATCCTCTTACTGTGGATTTAAACTGTTCAATCTCACAAATTGCCAACTACCTTCCTCCAACGCTGATATTGATACAAACCAGCTGGGACTTAAATTTCAATTTATACACCTTTTATGAGACATCACAGTCTCAAAAGTGAAACGTTTGATTACCAATGCTGTGAAGTAGACTTGCACAATTCCTCTCAGTGTGTGATGACAGTCAATATTAATACAATCAGGATTGCTCTGCACCATATGTAATACAAATTTCAGGACTCTAACCAATACTGTATCTGCACGTGCCAATTCATTATTAGGTCAATATCCATTATATACCTATTATAAATACAATTGGTATTATCACCTTGTTCATATTAACATATTATGGGTTCACTATATTAGGTGTTTAAGTCCAGTATGACCGGCCAGCATACAGATTTATTTTTCAAGTAAGCTATTAATTTTATTTTATTCATATTTTAATTAATTAATAAATTGATATATTACTGCCTTTAATACCTAGTCAGCGTCAATTATTTCTTTTCTTTTTGACAAAGAAGCAAAACACGTAGCACATTAATAGAAAGTTAAGTGGAAAGGCAATGTGTGGATGAAAAACGTGCACAAGCAGCAGGGATGACCGCAGCCTGGAGAGGATTGTCAGGAAAAGGCCATTCAAAAGTGTTGGGCAGCTGCACAAGGAGTGGACTGAAGCTGGAGTTAGTGCATCAAGAGCCACCACACACAGATGGATCCTGGACATGTGCTTCAAATGTCGTATTCCTCTTGTTAAGCCGTTCCTGAACAACAAGCAACATCAGAAGCTTCTTATCTGGGCTAAAGAAAGAAAGAACTGGTCTGTTGCTCAGTGGTCCAAAGTCCTTTTTTCTGATGAGAGCAAATTTTGCATCTCATTTGAAACCAAGGTCCCATAGTCTGGAAAAAAAATAGAGAGGCACACAATCAAAGATGCTTGAAGTCCAGTGTGAAGTTTCCACAGTCTGTGTTGATTTGGGGAGCCATGTCATCTGCTGATGTTGGTCCACTGTGCTTTATTAAGTCCAGAATCAATGCAGCTGTCTACCAGGACATTTTAGAGCACTTCATGCTTCCTTCAGCAGACAAGCTTTATGGAGATGGTGAGTTCATTTTCCAACAGGACTTGGCACCTGCACACTCTGCCAAAGGAACCAAAACCTGTTTCAATGACTGTGGAATTACTGTGCTGGATTGGCCAGCAAACTCACCGGACCTGAACCCAATAAAAAATCTATGGGGCATTGACAAGAGAAAGATGAGAGACATAAGACAGAACAATGCAGTAGAGCTGAAGGCCACTATTGAAGCAACCTGGTCTTCAATAACACCTCAGCAGTGCCACAGGCTGATAGAATCCATACCACTCCGCATTGAGGCATTAATTTGTGCAAAAGGGGCCCAAACCAAGTACTGAGTACAAATGCATGATTATACTTTTCAGAGGGCTGACATTTCTGTATTTAAAAAAAAAACTTTTTTTTATTGATTTCATGTAATATTCTAATTTTGTGAAATTTTGATTTTGAGATTTTCATAAGCTGCAAGCCGTAATCAACAAAATGAAAACAAATAAAGGCTTGAAATATCTCACTTAGCAAATAATGAGTCTATATAATATATTAGTTTCACCTTTTAAGCTGAATTACTGAAATAAATGAACTTTTGCATGATATTCTAATTTTTCGAGTTTCACATGTATTTCATTTACTCTATACTCTTGCAGATAACCTATTCAAAAAAATAATAATATAAGACTTTAAGAAGAGAAGGAGGAAACACAAAAAAAAGGTAGAAAAGCAGTTACGGTAGCTTTCTAGTGGAACCAGTTGTGATCCAGGATCCAAGGGATTACTCTTCAGAGTTTAGTGTGACTATTGCTATCACTATACTATCTTAATGATAAGTGCCGTCAGGACACTCAGTGCCAGCCAAGTCCACAGCGTGCCTCAGTCATGCAGGATCTGTCACACAGCCCTGTATCTCCTGAGGATTTAAATTCTCTACAAATACTGATTGTAAGGGTGGTTGAGTCTCCAGCCATGACAACCTGCGCCTGGCCACACTTCCTGATTATACACTTACTTTAACAATATTCCACTCATGACCTCTAACACCATCACAATGATTCCATATTCCCTGGTGGGACTGCAAAGCCTTCACCCATACACTTTCTCAGCCTGCCTCATTCACACTCCACTACTAGAGTACAGCACCCCACAACGTTACAATTACCCCTTTTCCTGACACTAGTTCTACATAAAGTGTCTGATATAAGAGAGGAGCTACTGTAAATGACACATTCCATACACCCAAAGAAGGGGGACAGGTGTGGGCTCTGCTTCTGTGATGGAAAGGGTCTGCTCAGTCATGACCCACCAAGACCACACTTCTTCTGTTCTCTTGTTGTTTCATAAAGTGCTTTTACACTTGTGGAGGCACAGAGAGCAAAGAAAGCTTAGCTAAGGAAATGTTTTGATTATACAGATAAATGTCTAAGAAAGTGTAGATTGTAAGTGAAGAATAAATAGGAGGGAGACAACCCCTAACAATATCATTGTAATCCACATCTACCGTTTTGTCCTTCCAGATACTACAAATCTTTACTATCATTAAACCTGCAGAAACAGAATTGATGAAGTATAGTAGATCAAATGTCTAAATAACTAGAATAGAGAAAACAAAGCAATACTTGTGACAGAATTTAGCAGCTATTGAATTTCATGACAGAACATGCTGCTTTAGAGACAGAGAATAGAAAATCCAGGCGAAACATTAAATGACTGCAGTCTAAAACACCACCTGCTGGTTGCATAGCATTAGTGCAGGCTTTTGACACATTTCCCGAAATCTACATGTCGGAGTCAGCCATAAATACCGCAACATGGCAGTATTTTAGGAACGTTAGGAAGTGTCACATCTGTATGTCAGGTCATTTTTTCCTGAAGACACAGATCTTAGGAGATGTAAACAGCTACTTGTGAGCAACTTGTCAGATCAGGTTGCACATAACACATCTCCTCCTTCAGCTTCTCCAGGAACTCCTACTGCTAGGAAACAGTTGTCATTTTCAAACATAAGCACTGGTGATGGAGTCAACATAGTGCACTACAGTCAGAGATTATGATATCTGGTCAGACTTAAAAGACATCCCCACCTATACTAACAACACTAGCATGAGTCAATCAGATACCGTAAGCATCAATAGAATTGTGGATGATTACATGAATTACCAAATGTGCACATCATCAGGTCCATTTCAATACTAGGAGGAAAAAAGTTAAGGTAGACAACCTTATTTAAATTGGCAATACGCTACTTAAGCTGCCTACCCTCCAGTGTATACTCTGAAAGAGTATTTAGCGCAGTCGGGAACCTGGTGAGCGAAAGGCGATGAAGGCTAAACCCCAAAAACATTGAGAAGTTGATGTTCATAAAGATGAACTACTCGTCATTTTCTGAGGGACATACTAGCCACAAAGGGCCATCTGCCAGTTTCAATGCTGATTCTAGTGGTGATGAGCTAATATTGTGCGATGACGATATCAACAAAAGTGATGATGATATTAGTGTGGAGGATGACAACACAAAACCTTTAGGATATTTAGGCTCTAATTCCATCTCCATGACAAAAAAGACCGCCTTTTCTCTTTCTATGGTCAAGGCGCTTGGTTTATCATACAGTACATGTCCGTCATATGGGTGGCAAGAGGGCTCAAGGACATGAACTTGCACAAAGTGCGAAACCTGGCTTGCTGTTGTGCTGGTGGAACTAATCGATCATAGACTGGTATTCCACCTGAAATCACTTGTCATGGCTTGATGGCTGCTACATGAATCTTGCCCTCGAGATAAACAAACTTCATATAATTGGGTGTTTAGTCCACCTCTGTGTACTCCTTCATTATGAACTTGCTGCGCCTCACAATCTAATTTCTTACACAGAGGCGTATCAAATGATGACTTGATCCTTATATACGACTCCACGATCCGACTATTTCAAGTTTATTCCTCTTGAATCTAAGCACTTCAAAATTTATTTCCTCCGGCTCTTATCTCACTCGTAGTATAATTGACTTCTCTCTAGTCTGAGCACATCAACAACTATCTCCTCCTTCCACTGTTCCTCCTCCGATTATGTTTCCTCCAGAACCATAAAGATCCACTGACCCAGCTTATATAGATTCCATTTTAATATTGTTAAAACCAAACAGTAGTAAAAACAATAAAACAGTCGCAGGGCACGTGTCTTTCGGAATCTCAGGTAAGTATGCAGGTATTTGCAGACTCATTTCATAGCAATAGGACCCCGGTATCCCATACTCATAAAAATACAAAGTTCAAACCTCTTAACTGATTATTGATGTATACACGCTCTGCCACTGCTAGCAATCCACCAACATCTTCTAACAACTAAATGTCTTTTCAAGGTGTAGGATTCTAAAGCTGGGACAATCACTTTATAATGAGGCTGATTGATGTCATCACTCTTCTGCCCACTGATGTCGTTAAAGTTCTAAGATTATATATCTTCATTATTCTCAAAATTTATAATATATCCAACAAGGCCCCTAAAAATCATTTAAACAATTATAATAATATAAAATGTATAAAATATAAAACTTATCCAATATAAACTTCACCATGTGTCTTCCCAAAAAACAATTGTTCTAACAATCTTAGAACTTTAACAACATCAGTGGACAGCAGAGTGAAGACATCAGTCAGCCTCATTATAAAGTGATTGTCCCAGCTTTAGAATCCTACACCTTGAAAAAGACATTTAGTTGTTGAAACATGTTGGTGGATTGCTAGCAGTTGCAGAGCGTGTATACATCGATACTCAGTTAAGAGGTTTGAACTTTGTATTTTTATGAGTATGGGATACCCGGGTCCTATTGCTATGAAATGAGTCTTTAAATACCTGTATACTTACCTGAGAATCCGAGAGACACGTGCCCTGCGACTGTTTTATTGTTTTTACTACTGTTTGGTTTTAACAATATTAAAATGGAATCTATATAAGCTGGGTCAGTGGATCTTTACGGTTCTGGAGGAAACATAATCGGAGGAGGAACAGAGGAAGGAGGAGATAGTTGTTGATGTGCTCAGACTAGAGAGAAGTCAATTATACTACGAGTGAGATAAGAGCCAGAGGAAATAAATTTTGAAGTGCTCAGATTCAAGAGGAATAAACTTGAAATAGTCGGATCGTGGAGTCGTATTTAAGAATCAAGGCCCAGATCCAGAACAACGCTTGTGAGCGAATTTACGCGAGGTGGAGACGTAAAATCGCCTTTTGGTAAGTACTGTGCATGCGCACCATAGAAAATACGCTCAGTAGCGTAGTGTAATTGTGAACGTATGGGCCATTCACGTATTTGTCACGTAATACTTACGTGTGGGCGTGCCAATTTTACGTTAGGCCAAAATACGTCTGAAATATATTAAGTAGGCGGGGGTTTGTATTTAAAGTGTACAGTATGGGCGTGCTTGGCTGCGTAAATTCGTGTTGCCCATACGTACGTGTGTGTATCACTGTGGTTACATTGGCAAAAGTTAAGGTAGGGTTTGGAAAGCGTATCTTGACACAATACGTACGTTCAAGGGGTGTGCCTAGGGGAGTGTATAGAATTTACGCACACGAAAATACACTACGCGAATAAACGTATGGCATTTGATACGGCTCTGTGCAAGAAATTAGATTGTGAGTGCATTTATCTTTTCTTTAACACGGTGATAAATAGACTGCACAAATATTCTTTCTTATTTCCTACATGCACTTACCGTGTTGAAGTGTATTTCAGTCTGCATTGAGACAAGATAGGAACCATGTGAGTGCGATATAGATTTATTATAAGTGTCCCATGGGTAAAGATGACTGCACAATGAGTCTTTGTCTTCTTTGATGTCTTCACATGTCATGTTGTGTTGATGAAACAACTATTCCACCTTTTGGAATAGTTGGAAAAGCAAAAACTACCTAGTGAGAACTTTCTTTTGAGGACTGAAAACTGTCATATATTTCTTTTGGGAAAAATATCTAAGATTGCAGCGCTGTTCAGAGGTGAAACGATTATTGCATTTAAGTGAGCGCACCAAATCAAGGTTCTGATTATACACAGAACCAAGCACGGCAGTCTACCTCCATTTCGCTGAGGCGCTTGGTTTGTTAAACAGAACATGTCCAACATACGGGTGGCAGGAGGGCTCAAGGACATGAACTTGCACAAAGTGCAATACCTGGCTTGCTGTTGTGCTGGTGCTAGGGATGTGCCATTATTTGATGGGAGGGCCATATGTGCCTGTAGGCCATCGGCCCCCCCCTTGAGAAGAGTCATATTTATAGGGGGAACATATCTGCCTGGTAGGCCATCGCCATCCCCCTTAAAGAAGTGCCATTATTTGAGGGGGGCCATATGTGCTTGTAGGCCATCGCCCCCTCTTAGCAAAGTGCCGGTTTCAGAGGAGGGACAAGCTGGGCCCTTGTTCCCCCCTTACCTTCATAAGTGCCAGTTCTTGAGGGGGAGTGAGCATATTTTTTTCTTTCTTTTTCTCTTTCTCTTTCTTTCTTTCTTTCTTTCTTTCTTTCTTTCTTTCTTTCTTTCTTTCTTTCTTTCGTCTCTCTTGATTTAATAAGACATTCTTGGAAAATTCTTTTGATTTGGGTGGTCTTGAGCTGCTCCAAGAATTTCATCTGTATTGGTGCAATACGGGTGTAACAAGCAGTCCCTCCCATTCATGGGGACTTTTTAAAAAATAAACAACATAGACACCAGGGCCCAGTTAGATTATTCCAAGCTGTAGTATTTGGTCAGTGCATACAAACTTTGAAGACTCTAAATTTTTTAAAGGAAACAATGCGGGACGCACAAGAAACACAGTCTTGAGCATTGTGGCCGTGGAGGAGAAGCAAGGTATAGTAATATGTGAATTGTGGGCGTTCCTTAAAATTGACCAATGGTTTTTTCACGCTCCTAATAAGAATGATTTATAGGATCTCACAGACACACAAAATGGTGAGGGCACCTAACTTTAGCATGCAGGAGCTCTCCTATCTGGTTGAAATTATGGATCGCCTTCAACCAGGTGTGCAGCATTCCAATGCTGCAAAAAGGCAAGCATATTTGAGAGCCAAGCCCCTTATATTCCGTAGGATGGGCAAGCTGCATCAGGTATTGTACAGCTACAATGCCGGTGGTCTGATCTACAATGACACCAGCCGCAACTACATATCCTGCTAAGGCGTCGGATTGCAAGTAAGTAAAATTATGTATGCAACTAAGGCATAAATGTAGTCGGATTTAATAACGCATTTATCATGCTTATTGTGTAAGATTACTGTTATGCTGCAGATGGAAAATAAATGTATTTCAGCCAATTATTAAAAATATTATGGATATGCATATATATGTGTGTGTATTGAAATGTGAATATTCAAGGGCAAGTGTGTGTGTGTGGGTTATTTATTTTATAATTTAGTCATAATACATATCATAGTATTGTGTTTTTATTAATTTTATATTGTTAAAAAAAATAATGTACTTGAAATGTTTTTTTGTTTTTTTTTCACATAGAACGACTACAACTGCAACACTAATGAACAAGGGCCACAAGGAATTGAAGTGGTGGAAGTACCTGCTCCTCTCTCTTCATCCTCAACTTCCTCTATACCATCTGCTTTTTCCCCTGCCCAAGGCCCTCCCTCTTCATCCTCCTCTTCCTCTTCACCATCTACTCCGTCCCATACTGAAGAACCTCCCTCTTCATCCTCTACACACTCCCCTGCCCAAGGCCTCCTTTTCTTTTCCTCATCAACTGCTTCTTCTTCATTATCATCTTCTTCATCTGCCCCTGGCCACTGCAAACTGCATATTATTCCCTTTCTACATCCACCTTAAATACCCAACCCTCATCCTCTAATCCATGTCCCATGCTGGAGGGGTTTGAAAATATCCAGGCTGCAGTAGGACAGCAGGATTCACCACAAGAAACCCCAAGTTATGGTGAGTGCTTCTATTATTGTGTAATTAAAAAAAAAATGCATAAGTTAACATTGCAAAAATTAAAAAAGGAAGATGGTCACAGCAATTTCTATTTATAAAGAGGTGCATGAAAGGCAGGGGTCATGTACCATACATACAGACAGACACACAGACATACAAGGTGACAGACATAAAAAAAAAAAAATGCCTGTGACATATAATTAAATTTATTAAAGAGTTAGACACATTGTATAAAAAAAGTAAATAAAAAATATGACTGCCAATTAATGAATAACGAACTATGGGCCCTATTAAGGGCCATATATGTACGGACAAAAATATATTTAATATATTTAAAATATATTAAAATATGTTAATATATAATACATCACATGTCTTGTACAAATAATCTGTGTTTAGATATTTTAAATACGCTGTGATAACATTAACATTTTTAGAAGTATACATCCAAACATGTAATGTCACAATATTTCATAATAAAGAAATTGTGTGGTTGCTTCATGGGCAGCAGAAAAAGTGAGTGCCTCCCATCCCCCAGCAACATATCTAGAGCAGAGGAAGTGCACTGCCGAACCGAAGAAGAGCCAGGAGGGCACCACCTAGCAATTACTCTAAGATGGCAGTAAGGAAGACACTCACCAACAAAAGACAGGGAGCTGGTGAGTTATATTACTTATTAGTGTTCTGCGCTCCAAAACATACTAAACCATATTATCCCCACCTGTGTTTTTCACTTTCCCTCCCCCACCCTCCTGCTGTCACCAATAGAGTCAACACCAGAACATAGGAGTATCCAGGACCCACCACCTCTAATTTCTGCAGACCACATCACTCACACATCAATAAAAAGATACCATAAAACCCACGTTCATTCACTGTTATAAATTCTGATCAACTGGTGAATATTGCGATACCAGTTGGGTATAGCAGTCTATACTTTACACAATTCTCACATTAGATCTGTGTGCCAATCTCCAGAAAATCTTTTGTTCCAAAGAGCTAAAGATAGTCCCCTGAAAAAGGTAAAGGGAATTGTTTAAATTTTGATTGGGCATCAGCAGCCCACAGTATTAACCACAAAACTCTCTTTGTGGTTGCAACTGTTGCTATAGATCGAACACACAATTTTGGGGCTTTGCAGAGGATTTTAATTGCCAGTTGCATATCCTGGATAATCTTCAACAACTTTTGACACCATCTAAAAGATTCTTCTCAAGCTCTCTACCCCAAACACAAAGTACCCAGGAGGTAACATCAGTCAAAATCGCTGGTATCAGATACATTTAAATAAGGGCAGGGAGTTATATGTATGCTGCTATGGATGAGTCAAGAAAACCAAATTAACAAGTACTAATATACAGTTTCCTTTTCCTCCACCGGCACCATATACCAATAGGTCATACCCAAGCAGTTCACTGTACTGGATAGCTTTATTTTGTTTTCTATACAGTATAACAGCAGTTAGTAATTTTCTTCTAAAGTCAGCATCAGCTGAAGTAATAACATTGATCCTATAATGTTTGCACAGTTCTTCAAACCCTTTGTGTAAGCACACATTCTTGTTCCATGAGCATGCTGCTATTAAAATATCATCAAGATAGGGGTATAAGAAAATATTCTCTTGGGGCCTCATTTACTACGGTCGATTTTTGGCTACAATTATAAATTACCGGATTTACTAAGGGGCACTTTTTGCTGGCAATTTATAATCAACAGCGATGTTTGGCATCGCAGCAATTTTGTGCTTATAATCACAGCAATTTAGCTTTAAAAATTGCCACACTCCATGACCCGTTTAAAAATAAAAAAATGTTTAAATAAAAAAATAAATAAAAAAATTTAACATGGAAAAAAAAGTATACTGCGTCATGCAAATAACCCTTAGCATGCAGTCGCATATAGTACTATAAGGCACAGCAAGCCAATGTTTAGCAATGCATGCTGTGCCTTATAGTACCATAAGCGGCAGCATGCCAATGGTTAAGTGCATGCTGCCGCATACATAATGGCCCCCTTTACAGTCAATAAAACCAAACAATACATGGTCCCGTTCTGGATTAATATAAAGTAGTTTATATAGAATGACACTAATAGTTGCCCCGTTCAAAAAAAATGCCACCGTTGATGCCCCCGTTCTAAACAATGCCACATTAGATGCCCCCATACAATATAATGCCAGAGTAAATGCCCCCATACAATATAATGCCACAGTAGATGCCCCTGTACAATATAATGCCACAATGGCACAGTGGCAAACTCAGGATTTTGAAAGGGGGGTTTCCAATGCGTGTTATACATGTGGGGTATATTAACATACCTCCCAACATTAAATAAATGCCCCCCATTGTCATACAGCAAGGGGAAACAATTCAAATAGTAATTTAAATAAATGACCTGCCTCCAGTGTAGTTTTAATAGTTTTATTTTGAAGGTACACATCTAAAAGCAATAGTAGAGCACACTACACAATGGACCAGAGCTTGTGTGAGTGTATAAGCATTGTTGAATTGGTTGTGTGGAATCTACCAGCTCAGATAGATTCCATGGATCCAAGACAGACACAGGCTTGTTCAGTCAAAAGACTTGTTCTACTTTATTACAAGAAGGATAACATATTTATAGTACTCTAATCGTTAGACTTTTTGTTCTATGACTTGCTGAATTGTCTATCTTGATTACACGTAACTATTACACATAACGTAGTTAATTGTGTTACAGCTGCCTTCTAACGGCAAGCTGCACGCACTGCTCCTATCCCCAGTACTATCTTACCTTGCTCCAGTGGATTCCCCTGCCGGCAGGCTCCTTAGCAGCAGCATCCATA